>BQNB010161796.1:0-14638 GCA_026074375.1 Tanacetum coccineum | reverse complement strand
TGAGACGAGCTGAGTGCCAGGACGTCACTCCCTAAAGGTGGGGAGAATGTAACAACCCGAGTTTCAGGTCAACGTCTATTCTTAGCCTAAGATAGTTATCTTAATTACATAAATAATTATAGTCGTTATGCTATATGTGGTTGATGAGAATTTCCAATTATTAAGTGAATTTCATTCCGTGATTTAGTTTCTATTTGTTTTTGGTATTTAAGAAAGTCAGAAAAATATATTTTATTGCTCCGAGAGCGTAAATATGTTAATTTTGTATTTTACGTCGTTTCTTTGAGTTTTTATAAAAACCGTGTTTAAAGGTCGTGTTTTACGAGGTTCAATGTTTTATTAAAGGTTTTAAACTATATTT
Source organism: Tanacetum coccineum (assembly GCA_026074375.1). Taxonomy (NCBI): domain Eukaryota; kingdom Viridiplantae; phylum Streptophyta; class Magnoliopsida; order Asterales; family Asteraceae; genus Tanacetum; species Tanacetum coccineum. Next base: position 14,277 of record BQNB010161796.1, on the reverse strand, counting down.
AGTGGGACGGATTTAACAATGTTTATTAACGTGATGTTACCCGTGTTTGGTCGGCTAAGTAACGAAAATATAACCAATTTGTATTAAATTTACAAGGACTTATGAGAAGGAAGGACCTAAATTGCCAATTGATCAAAATTTACTTATATAAAATGGAGCCTAATACTTCCATTATAACACTTTACAAAAAAGTTCAATCTCTTGCTCCTCTCCCTCTCTTGACCGTACGAAAACACACACACACACATATCATCATCAAAAATTATTTACTTGCATGCATTTAAATCCGTTTATACCACATTAATCCTTGTTCAATCCTCTACAAATCCCACTAAAGAAACCTTACATGCAATGAATATTTAAGAAGTTGGGTTTTTGGTCAATTTCTAGTGATTTGGTGTATAAGGAAGTGTTTATGGGTGATAGATTGTTGTTATATTGAAGTGGTTTGGTTTGAAAAGTTTGTTTGGTTGGTCTTTGTGTTTTGTCCGATTTCAAAAAGAAAGAGGAAACAAAACTTGAGCTTTGTTCTAGCTTTGTGAGCACTTATTTATGTTTCTTGTTTTATTAATTAGATGATTATTGCATATATGTAATTGTAGCTAGATGATTCAAGTGCAAAATCGATTTGAAAGTGTTACAAGTATGAACGTATGTTTGATGGTTTTAGTACATGTTAATAGGCTAGTTAAACATGTTGGAAGGGTTAGATTTTGTCAAAAAATAAGTTTTTTGTATGACTTTGTGTTGACCATAAAGTTTGACTTAGTCATAGTGTGTCGAGAAATTTTTAAAATCTAAATTAGGTTTTTGAATATAATAAAGGATGTTCTAAAGTCCATTTTGATATAAGGTGGGCCTTGTAACTCCTAAAAACGAAGATTTTACGGCCAAGTCAAGTTTGGGTCATTTTGAGGTAAAAACTCAACTACAAAGTTTGACCTTTGAAAGTCAAACTTGCGTATACTTTTGAATATAGTTGATAACAAGTAAAGAGTTTGTAATGTTAGTTAAATTAAGATAAAATGCTAAGTTTGGATTATATTATCCTTACTTTCGGCAAACTTTCTAAAAATGAAAACTTTGAAATAATTGATGAATATGTCAAGCGAAATGTTTTGCGTCGCACTTGGAGATTTTAGTATATGATTATATATACGTAATAGTAAAACATATATATACATTATATGATTTAATATACTTTTAGTCACGTGCCGCCATATATGTATTATATAGGTCGCGGTTGAGACGTGAAGCTTATTGTGCTTGTTGATTAATTGATTTGGATCTTTTGCTTAAGGTGAGTTCATAGCCTCGCTTTGGAACTATTTTAAATGTTTTAAACCCGCGAGGGGGTTACATGTTTGTTTTATAAAATCGAACACATATGATTTATGGTATGCTAGACCCGATATGAGATTGTTTCCGCATAAGTTACTATTATCGAAGTCCCTTAATTCATGAACCGTCAATCGCCTATAATGGGTGAACCCTAATGCATTAAATAGATCTATTAGGTTTGACAGCCATGTCCGGGGTTTGAATCCTTGTGAACAACCTGTCAAACAGACATTTTGTAATTAGAAATATAGAAGATATATGACAATAATACCTAGTTTGGGGTACTTAAACATATAAAATGTCATATGTATTGTTAACGTTCGGTGTCATGAGCTTAATGCGCGAAAGAAAAGAAGTTGCTATACATTGCATTTGTTACTTTGTTTTCCCAAGAACTAATAATGTGTTCAAAGGTTTTTACTTATTGGTTTATTTAAACTCAGTGAATTTTACTCAACTTTGTTGTTGACGTTTTAAACATGTTTTATCCCAGGTAACAAAGAATGAAGGAAAATATGGTGTGGTGGTGTCGTGCGTGTGATGATTTGGTGAAAGACTACTTGTGTATGAATATCGACGCACATGTTGAGGGGGAGCAGTTTCATGAATCAAAACAATCGAGGTACTAATGCTTTGATGTTTACATCGCCCGTACCTTGATTGATTTTCAAATGGTTTTATGGCGAAGAGAACAGTACCAAAAGACCGACCCTGTATTTACTTTATCGGAGTTATAAGGATGGTATGGTTAGGTACATGTTCCCATGATCCCGCCAGAGCCGGAGGGATCTACCCAGGGACAATCCACTAGTTAGTGTAGAAGTCCTTAGGTATGATTACAAAAGGAGTAATGTGAGAATAAGGGAATAGTGCGGACTGAGATGGAGCTAGTACTGGAACATACCCAACAAGGTACTAGTAATGAAGTCTCGGTAAGCACTGAAGGGGTTGAAGAATGAAAAAGAAATGTTAAGATAAAGGGTGAAAAGAAAGCAGCCCTCCTTAAACATTAGGCAGAAACCGGGTCACTACATATGCTGTCAGAATCACATGGTTGATTGCTGACATTGAAGACAAGTATCATGGACCCAGTGATACGCTGCACAACCCTCCCTAGCCACTCAAGATCCCTCAAAGGATTCTTGTTTCATTTCTCACGGAGATCAATACATTTCTATCGTCTCTCTCACTCCGAGTTAGATGATATTGAAAAGGTGGCAGTCTGCTCCAGCCTCTGACTACTAAAACCAAAAGTGCACTATAGAGTCTAGAGCCACGAGATCATCCATAAATCTCGCTAGGACACGAATACAAATTATGCTTGCTTATCACACACTATGATAACAAGTAAGATCTTAAGAGTCCTACGCATTATCCTCATGGTATTGCCAGAACATCCGAGTGATACGAAAGTACTCACAATGAAGATGGAAATCCTTCTAGAGCCAACATCTAACAAGCTCTTGGTAGGTGACATGTGAGATCCACTATGGATTAAACTTGTGACAAATGGAAAGCAACGATGGTGCGATTCTTTATGAATCAAACTTGTTCCAGGCAGTGAATTGACGAATAGTTTTTGAAAAACCTTTCGATGTGCTCAACAACTGATTTTCGAGCACATTGATTGTGTAAATCTTTCAAAACAAATATGTTTCTGATAAAATTTGATTATGTGCTAAAACACTCTTGATTTGTCACAAAAATAATTTCTCAAGTGATACGTCAATTGATTTTCAAATCATTTTTTCTCATCAATCGGTAAGACAGTAACTAACTGATTCACTCTTATCGTGATGTTTGCTTTGAGACGTTCCGATAAAGAGAACAGGCAAGTATGATGATTCTGATGGATGTACATTAGATGATCCGACACTTATACTGGAAATCCTGTCAAGGAGATTCTTCTTAAGATGAATCTACCTGATCACAGGTCGATCCTCACGGATCCGGAGGTTAATCCAACCAGACTCAGCGAATGACAAAGCCATATTCGTCCACATGCTTTATTGCTAACTGTTGTATTACAGGTCCACATAAAGATGGAGATGGAGATACCTCGTTCCAGTGGAGTCAATTCACAACCCCATGCTCACACTTAATGTTACTAATCAAATACATCATGACAAATAAAAGACCTACAACACAGCTTCCACAACTCTGATGAGTATTCTCATGATCAAAAAAGTGAGTGCATCCGGGCCAAGGTCACAAACATCACATGATGAACACTTCAAACAAAGATGATTAAGAATTTACTACTGTGGCTGATGATCTCAAAGAAAGCTCGAAGATCACACAAGTCTAAGGAACAAAGTTCAAGGATCACTACATAATGTACAATGATCTCAAAGAATGAAGAATCAAAGACTATGAGCTACTGACAAAAGGTCGAAGAACTAGAATGCTATTATTCAAATTGTATTTTTATAGGTGACCTCCCTATAGGGGAGATTGTTAAGGATTATGAAAAAGACTCGGTCACCCCGTGTATTGTTTAGTATAGCAAAGCTCGTAGTTAGAAAGTAAGCGTATGACTTTCGGTATTGGGCCTGACTCTTAACCCAAGTGTTAAGATCCCAACCCAGCGCCATAGAGCTCACAAACACATGTATATAAACCCCTTTCCAGCCATGGGAAGGGGTTGGTTGTTCATTTTATCCTAAAGCTTTCATTTGGTTTTTCTCTCACTAGAAACCTCACTTTCTCTCTCTAGATAATTTGCCAACCCAATCATCCATGCTTGTGTTATGATATCATGTATACTTCAGGATGCTTTATGAGGATGCTTTAATTGTAACAGATTTAATGTGTCTAGGTCTTAGGATGATGGAACGCCTAAGTCTTAAGAATGCTATGCCACCTCGAGAGAAGAAATCATTGCACTAAATAAACAAACCAACGTTCTAATCGGATTAATAATGGTTAATACAGTTTTCTTATATAAGGTTTGACCGCTCTTTTATATTTTGTCTATTAGCTTGCGTGGGTAACAGTGTCTTGAATTAATTGTAGTCACCAACCAACCGATGCCAATCTTTCAAGGCTAAAAATCCCCTTTTCCCCATTAGAACTAGATTTAGAACACATAAAGTATAACGATAGGTTAACGATAGAGATTAGAATAGGAATTAACATACAGAATAGATAGACAGATATTAATTTTAAATTAATAGATTTAACCTCGCTTCAAGTGTTTTCGATACCCTACTATCCACTGAAACTACTACATCGGGGTACAACTGCCCTTTAAAGTTCGTTTGGTTTAGTCAACCAACAAAATAAATTCCAAACTTGAATCAATATAATATACACCACAAATAACAACGACCATCACATCAAGTTTTGACGAGCCACTGGAATTATGCCGGGAGTAAAAATGTAATCCTTGATTTTTATTTGATAATTTTGGTTTTAGCATTAGGTTAGATCTCTACCCATTTTGGATAGTGTAATTTAGATTAGTGTATACTCTTGTATATTCTGTAAATCTTGTATATTTGTGTTTAATTGTTTGTGTATTTAATTGTTTTCTTAAAAACACTGCTCTGGTCGATAACTGGATACGACGTATCTAACTTTCTGTCCAATACAGTGTATTTATTCAAACTGATCAATACGGTGTATTCACTTCTATTGAATATGGCGTATCTGTCGTTTGATAAAGTTCTTTTCCATTCTCGAACTTATAGCCTAATTATTTTTATATGCCTTCTCTCGCTGGTTCATCTACTGATAAATTTTCTGGATAATATTTTTCATTAAGAATGACAAAGTTATCAAAAGGAGAGTTCGGAAAAATTATGTATATTCTGTCGAAGATGTTCGCTCACTTGCGTCTTACAACAACATGAAGTTTCCAAACAAAGAAGTCAACCGATAAGCAGAATGGAATCAAGATTCTGACATGAAGCTGATGATGACATGGGGTATGATCCGTCTGATGTTGCATTTATTGAATGGTTGGGATCAAAAATTTTCAACTACAAGACAATGGATCATTATACTATAAAAGCATTATGGATTGCCGTGGATCGAGGGTAGGATGAGAAGGTTGATCTCACGATAGAGGATCAGATGATGAAGATGAAATTGCTGAAGTCTTTAGGATCGACACTAATATATTTGACTACGAGACACCTCTCTGTTCAGCATTTAATGAATTTAACTACCTTCTCAAAGTAGATCCGGACTTACTTACGAAGGATATTATAGGGTTTAAGACCTATGAGGATTACAAAGACGACTGAATCTATCAATGGAACAAGGACGTACCATGGGTCGATGAGAAGCCATGGACTAATACTAGAGTTTGGACCGAACCCGCACCAGTTAAACATACTTGCAAACCTTTCGACTATAAGACTGGATGTTCGGAATGGCCAACATGTAGTTTGAAGGATGATGGATACTGTAATGAGAAATTTTACTCCGGTAACTTCCATTATTGGAAACCCACTCCATAATCAGGATTACAAATGGACAAAGCTAGGAAAGATAGTATACTTAAAGACATATCAATAAAGACGATGATAGAGTCACGTTATCACATTATTAAAGTTCATGACTACCGACATGCAATATAAGAGATATAATGATAGATCACACCATATTTGTTCTCAATACAATGTAAGAAGAGATATGTTGCTGTAAAAGAAGACGAATACGATGATCTTACTATTACAAGAAAAGAGGCATGCCAAGCTTACCAAGAAATCTTTTGGATAATGGAAGAAGGATGGATGGTAACTAGAGCAAAATAGAAAGGAAGCTGAAGAAAAGTCTAACTTAAAGACTTCGGTGTAAACAAAAGTGCTTCCCGAGAGACAACCCGGATTGTTATTTAATTTTTTATCGAGTCTGTCTTCCCAGACACCAATATGGCATATCCGCTCCACACCATACGGCGTATTGATTGTCTGGACGTTATCAGTCTTTATTTTTATTGCACTTTAAAAAACATTATTGTTAAATTTTGAATATGGCGTATTCACTAAACTGATACGCCGTATCCACTAGACTAACCCGTAATTAGTTTGTTTAGTTTAGTTTAAATTAACCGTAGGTACCAAGATAGAAATGCACTTGTTCTTCCTATATTTTATACAGGACCCCGTGAAAGAAATATCGACGAAGTTGGTGGAATGCATATTTTCTGGAATTCTATGTGTGTGCTATTTGTGCTAGGATTCAGACACCTTTTCAGCACACAATCTTGCTCGTAAACGTTCTTAGTGAGCGCTGAGTTTAGTGCATATGGTGGAGTAAAGTTGTAATGGTTTGTAGTCCACCATAAGATTATACTAGTGTAATAGTATCGGTGTCGTGGATTCGCAACTGGACGTATAAATGGTATAAACCCCCATCTCGAACTAGTATATATCATGGTCTCTCTCTCTCTTTCTCTCTCTCTTTATCTATCTATCTATTTATCTATTTATCTATCTATCTATCTATATATTTACTTATTAGTTATGTTGTTATTGATCCCAACTAGATCTTGCGAACCTTGTTAAAGGGTTAGTTGTATTGAATAAATTCAAGACAACTATGCTAGAAACTTTATTGATACTAAGAGTATGCGAAATCTACTCTTTAGTACTTAGAAGAATATCAATGTAATAGTAAACTTTAATGCAGTAGAATGAATGGACAATGAATATAACCAAAAAGTTTCAATATTATTATGATGAATAATACGAGTACTCTGACTAGTACTAGGGTTTACAACCTTAAAGCTATGAATATGTCTATTGTGATTTTTACAACCATAACCTAAGATCTCTTTTTATACACCAAGGAGTCCTTTACAAGATACAAATCTTCTAAACTTTTATAAGATATCTACATATCTTCTAACTATATAAGATATACATAATAAGTTCATACATATCACTTCACACGTCTTTATCTTCTTCTGGCAGTTGTAATCTTCATGTAGCAATACAAAGTCCTCCAACAGTATTAAGTTTAGTACTGGCAGTACTGACTTTCTTCTTGCAGTACTAACTAGTTAGTACTGGTAGTTATAATCTGAGCAGTACTAAGTTGGTTTAGTAGTATTAACTTTGTAGAGGCTCTTAATTCCCAACAATCATCCCTTAAACTTGTGATTTACCTCCAAATCATCAAGTTTCTTGAATTAAACCTTTCTGAGAGGATTCTTCCAAACATTCTTTTACTTCCGAAGTTGTGATCTTATAAACTTGAGAAGTTCATATGCCATTTCACTTTCATGATCAACCTCTAGTCTTCTACTTAACATTCTTGAAAGCATTTCTTAAGTAAGAAGATATTTCTTCTCTATCATCATGTGAATAGAAACTCCAATATTCATCAACAATATATGAATTCCACATGAGTTAAATAATCTCCAGCTTATCAAGTTGTAGTCCTGTTGATTCTTCCATATGTCATCTTCTGCATTAGACTCAAATAAGATCTTCAGATCTCCCCAAAGTAACAAGTCATATCCTCCTGGACTTGTTGTATCATACCTTTCTTGTACCAGTCTGTATAGATCCATCGCATCTTTCCTATCAAAGTCATCAAGCATTTCACTGAATATTTTATAATCTTTCGAACTTCCATCTGCTCTGATGATTTGATAATAAATCATATTCTCTATCAGAACATGTGTCTTCCAGTCAACTATTGGGTATTTAGTGGCCAGAGATTCAACATCAATAGCAACATCATCCCTTGGAGCTATATACATACTAGCTTTAAGCTCTTCCTTCTCAGTATCATCCTCCTTCTTTTGCCTTTTAGTACTTTCCTCACTATGCTTTTCACCTGCTCTTTTCCTGGCAAGTGTTTTCTTTCTACTGCCTTTTTCCTTATCATCTGAATCCATAGGTACAAATGAACTCACCTGTTTGTATGCTTTATCAAACAATTTTTGAATTTCATCATAACTTCTTCCCCTTAACTATTTGTAAGTGAAACCAGCTTGATTCTTCAAATAGGTGCACATCCTGTTCCTTACTTGAGCTTTTTTAGGTGGTCTACTTCTGATTTCTGCTGCTCTTTGTGCAGCAAAGAACTTTTCCCTCTTTGCAATCATTTCAGCCAACATTCTTTCCTTTTCCTCAATTGTGTACTTTTCTTGTTCTTCTGACTGAAGCCTTACAACCATTTGTTCATCTGCTTCAATCATGGCTTGAATGTCATCTAGCTCTTTTTTAATAGTTGTTTGACTAGCTTCCTCTTGAACAGCTCTTTCTTTCTGAACTCTTTCCAATTCAGCTAACTCTTCTTGATGTAGTATTTGTGCCAACTCTGCATCAGCTTGAACCTGATACATACTTTGATCTCTTCTTTTGATTTTCACTGGTTCATCTGGTTCTATCATCTTTTCTTTTCCCTTGTCTTAGTAAAATGAGTGTGATTGTGCTATTGGTTCTGGAACTGTTCTTCTTGGCTCTTCCTCTGGATCATGAATAACCACTGATGTTGTTCTTGGTCTGGTTCTCCTTATAGCAACTAATGATTCAACAATGGTCATCATTTCATCCTAAAACACATCATCAGTACTTGAAGATAGACCAGCAGTACTAACTTCAAGAATTGCACTAACAGTACTAACTGGCATGTTATTAGTACTACTTTCTTTTTCACCCATTTTTTAGGAATTTTGTATAACAGACTTAATTCTGTTAGTGTATTATAGTTAGTTCTGCTAGTTACATAGTTAGTACTGGTAGAAGGATTATCATAGTTAGTACTGGTAGTGTTAAATAGTTAATACTGCTTATGTAATAGTTAAGTCTGCTTACGTAGAAGTTAGTTAGAGTTAAAGATATGCATGAGATATCTTAGGAAAGGATATGCATTATCTTTATACGCGTTTTGTAAAGCCCATTAGGGTTTCCTTAGTCTATAAAAGGAACCCTAGGCATAGTTAGTAGATATAGTTCTACACAGATCATAGAGATCGAATAGTAATCATAGTTTGTAATCTGCAACCTAGGCAGATTCAAAGTTTAATATAAAAGTTCTTTTGTGATATTCAATATTGTTCTTCTTAGCATTATTGATTAGATTCCGCATAATCAATAGTGTCTACTCAGTGTTTCATTATTGTTGCTTTAGAATTATCTAAAGGAGCAAACTCTTTGCAAGCTGAAGGTTAAGATCTATTCAGTAAATCGATCCAACAAGTGGTATCAGAGCTTGTGTGGAAACTCTGAATAAGAAGAACTCAATTGTAAGATGGCAGAACAAGACATTCCTCCACCCACAATCACTGCAATGAAGATCCCTATCATCAGGAAGGGAGAGTACGATATTTGGAGCATGAGAATGCGACAATATATCTGTCATACAAACCATAACCTATGGGATGTTATTGTCAATGGAGATCTAGAAGAATAACCTGCACCAATAGGAGATCAATCTGGTCCTTTTGCTCCTCCTGCTCCTAAGACTTCTAAACAACTGGCTACTAGAAGGAATCAGGAAAGAGTTAAAAGCATCTTGCTTTTAGCAATACCTGATGAATACCTCCTTAAGTTTCACAATGTTGCAGATGCTAAATCACACTGAGAGGTAATCAAATCAAGGTTTGGTGGTAATGTAGAATCCAAGAAGATGCAGAAAAATGTTCTAAAACATCAGTTTGAAAATTTTTCTACTGCATCAAATGAAAGCTTTGACAAAGCTTATGATAGATTCCAAAAACTGATAAGTTAATTGGAGGTTCATGGTGCTCCAATATCAAAGGAATATATCAACCAGAAGTTTCTTAGAAGTCTTCCTTCTTCATGGAATCAGATTTCCCTCATCATGAGAAATAAGCCAGACATTGATGAGATTGATATTGATGACCTTTACAACAAACTTAGGGTTTATGAAGATGAATTGAAAAGGTCTTCAGGTTCTAACTCTGCTTCTCAAAATTTGGCTTTTCTCTCCTCTGAGAATACTGGCGGTACTAATGAAGTTAGTACTGCCAGTGGAGATTTTGGGGTTAGTACTGCTGGTGGAATTAATCAAGTTCCATCTACTCCATGTGCTCATGATGTAGCTTACTCCTTCCTTGCACAACCAACAACCAGTCCTCAACTTGAGAATGAGGATTTTAAGCAGATGACTTAGAGGAATTGGATCTTCGATGGCAGGTGGATATGTTGACTGTCATAGTAAAGAAGTTCATTCAGAGGACAGGAAGAAATTTGGACTTCAAAGAAAAATGACCTGTTTCTCTTGATAAGTCAAAGATTGAGTGCTACAACTGTCACAGAAAAGGGCACTTTGCTAGAGAATGTAGATCTGGAAGGAATCAAGGGAGAAGATCTTATGGTGACAATGGCAGGAGCAATGCACCAACAAATGAATCTTCATCACAAGCACTGGTGGCTTAAGATGGTCTAGGAGGTTATGACTGGAGCAATAATTTTGAAGTAAAACCAGTCAACTATTCTTTGATGGCAATTTCCTCTTCAAGCTCATCAAGTTCTTCTGACAGTGAGGTACAAAAATGTTTTAAACAATGTCTTGAATCATTTAAAACTCTTCAAAAGAACTATGATACTGAAAGAGAAAAACATAATAAAGCAAAACTAGAAATCAGGGGTTATGAGATAGCCTTAGAGTCAATAGAATCTAGGATTCTTATACATGAAAAGAATGAATTGGCTTGGGGTGAGAAATATGAATTTCAAAACTATGAGCTTAAATATAAAGAAATAAAAATTAACAACCTAAATCTAGAATTAGAGAAAGTTGTTAAGGAAAGGGATGAGTTGAAAGATAATATTGCAAAATGGGAAGAATCATCCAAGAATCTAGATGAACTACTCAATAGTCAAATGAGTGCTAGAGATAAAACTGGTTTAGGATATGGCACACAATTAAATGAATTAAGTAGCAATCATGAAACTGATAGTGAGAATAGTTTGAGTATTTTTGATGTTAGATCAAGTGATGAAGAGAACACACCAGAAAATGATAGATTCTCAAAGAATGGGTATAAAGATGTTCCCCTCCCATAACAGGGAACTTCTTAACCCCAAGAGCTGACATATCATTTGCAGGTTTAGATGAATATGCCATTAGGAATAAAATCATTGAGTCACAAACAACTGAGCTTAATACTAAAACAAGTGAGACTGTAGGTAAAACAAATGATGCAAATACTGAAAAGCCTAAGTCAGTCAATGAGTCAATTGTGTCTAATCCTAAGATTAACGAAGATAGAGTTATCATTGAGGATTGGAACTCAAATGATGAGGAAGAAGAGTATGAAGTGCAAACAGTTAGACCTGAGACTCAAACATTTAAGATTAGAGATGATAAAAGTGGTTAAAATTCTAAGAAACAAGGAATTGGTTTTAGGAAAATAAAAGCTTTCTTTGTTTGTAAAAGTACTGACCATCTAATCAAAGATTGTAATTTTCATGACAAAAAGAGTCAAGAGCCTAAGCTGAAAAATGTGGTTAATACTAGCCAAAAGGAGGGCAAACCAGTATGGGATAATACTAAAAGAGTAAATCATCAAAACTTTTCAAAATACCCACATTTAAGTAAGTCATTTGTCCCATCAGGAGTACTAACAAGAACAGGTTTGCATAGGCCAAATGTTAGTACTGCTAGGCCTGTTTGTACTGCTAGAACAAGTGTTAGTACTGCTAGGCCTGTTTGTACTGCTAGGCTAAGTGTTAGTACTGCTAGGCCTGTTTGTACTGTTAGGCCAAGTGTTAGTACTGCTAGTCCTATTTGTACTGCTAGGCCAAGTCTTAGTACTGCTAGGCCTGTTTATGCTACCAGACCTATTTACCCAAGAATGGACAATGTAAGACCAAGAGGCTCATGTTCACCTATCAAGAGGTCTTACTACACAAAACCAGCTTTTAGACCCAAAGACTTAAAACAAGATGTTAAAACCTTTAGGGTTCAAAATATAACTACTGCTGGGACAAGAGCAGTAGTTAATACTGGTAAAAGTAAGCTAGATACTGACCTTAAAAAATCAAGATGGGTTTGGAGGCCTAAGGGAAATTACTTGGATCATGTGTCCAAAGACAGTGGATCATTCATACTCAAGAAGGTTGAGTATGTTGATCCAAAAGGGATTTCCAAGTCTGTAATGGCTTAGATCCCTAAGAGATACTAATTCTCTTACTTTTTATGCAAGGCAATCCATAGATCTTGTTACAGGATCATGCAGTGGTGGATAGTGGTTGCTCTAGCAAAATGACTGGTAACAAATCTTATCTTTTAGACTATGAAGATTTCAATGGAGGCTTTGTGGCTTTTGGAAGTGATCCCAAAGGAGATAAAATAACGGGTAAAGGTAAAATCAAAACTGCTAATTTAGACTTTGATGATGTTTATTTTGTAGATGAACTTAAGTTTAACCTTTTCTCTGTCTCACAAATGTGTGACAAGAAATATAGTGTCCTTTTTACTCAGTCTGAATGCCTTATCTTGTCTCCTTGCTTTAAGCTTCTTGATGAAAGTCAAGTTGTACTTAGAGCTCTTAGAAAGGATGATGTGTACAACTTGGATTTAAAGAACATTGTTCCTTCTGGAGGTATAACTTGTTTATATGCAAATGCAACAACAGATGAGTCTAAATTATGGCACAGGAGATTAGATCATGTGAATTTCAAAAATATAAATAAACTTGTTAAAGGTTACCTAGTTAGAGGATTACCTACAAAAGTTTTTGTGAATGACTACAATTGTGTTGCCTGCAAGAAGGGTAAGCAACACAAGGCCTCCTGTAAGGCCAAGTTAGAAAGAATCATCAGAAAGCCCCTAGAATTACTTCATATGGACTTATTTGGACTGTCTCTATAGAAAGTATTAACAAGAAAAGGTACTGCTTGGTTGTAACTGTTGATTTCAGCAGATTTAGTTGAGTATTTTTCTTAGCTACCAAGGATGAAACATCTGAAATCCTTTATAATCTTATCATAGGCTTAGAAAACCAATTGATTCATAATGTTAAAATCATTAGATATGATAATGGGACAGAGTTTAAGAATCATGCTATGAATGAATTCTGTGCTAAGAAAGGAATCAAAAGGGAGTTTAGTGTAGCTAGAACTCCACAGCAGAATGGTGTTGCAGAAAGGAAAAACAGGACCCTAATTGAGGCAGCAAGAACTATGTTAGCAGACTAACTTTTACCTATCCCATTTTGGGCAGAGGCAGTTAATACTGCTTGCTATGTACTGAATAGGGTATTAGTGACCAAACCTCAAAATAAGACACCTTATGAACTATTAATAGGTAAATCACCTAGTATTAGTTTTATGAGACCTTTTGGGTGCCCCTTGACTATTTTGAACACCTTAGATTCCTTAGGCAAATTTGAAGAGGAAATTCAAGAAGGTAATTGTGTCTGCATCAGAGGGTGAAGAACCAGAGGATCAGGGGAGGATAATTCAGGATATTGATGATGATCCTCTAGTCTCTTTGTTTAGAGAATCCATGAAAGAGAAGTCAACAGATTTTGTTACTCCTACAAAAGCTTCAGGGGAGGCACAAGAAGAAGAAATCAGTCCTACAATCTTGGAGGCAGCTAAAACTTTGTCAAAAGTTGCTTCTCAAAGTGTTAGCAAAGCAAAGTCGACTGATAAGGGCAAGAGATATAGGAGGAGAGCAAGGTCAATGGCTAAAAAGATTAATACTGGATTGGATGCTGAGGATGAGATTAATACTGGTATTGAAGATGTTAATACTGGTAGTACTAAAGTTGATACTGGTAGAAGAGAAGGAAAAGCTTAGATGGTTGAAGAGGATATACAAGCTACTCATAAGACTAAAGAACAAATAAGACAAGAAGAACCTGGATTGGAAGAAGCTATAAGATTGCAAGCTCAAATGGATGAAGAAGTTGCAAAATAGATTCATTTAGATAAGATGTTAGCCAAAAGAGTGCAGGAAGAACAAGAATTGTCAGAGCAACAACTGAAAAGAAAGGTT
>BQNB010161795.1:0-14638 GCA_026074375.1 Tanacetum coccineum | reverse complement strand
TGGCAGTTTTTGTCTGTTTTTGGTCATTTAAGCTCGTTTTCAGAGGTAAAAGATATGTGTAATTAAGCACATATCAGTGTCAATCATACCACGATAGTGTGACGGATCTACGGCTTTCCCTTCTTTATCCTCATCCAGTTTGGATTTCTCCATCATTAGAGTATCCACTGGGTCACAAGAGTCAAAACTGTATTTCTTTAAAGATTCAAGGGCATATTTTGACTGGTTAATAAAGATGCCTCTGTTCTGATGCGACAGATAGTTTCCTTAAGCCGTACTTGGATCATCTTCAAAAAATTGATAATAAAAGCTGGAGCTTCATCTTTTGATCGCAAACATTTTACCCATGTAAATCTCTTTCTTAGATTTTCTCTTAGGTTTAGCATGAAATTTCACATCATTCATAGAATTAGAAACACACAAATTATCAGAAGACATGCAATCATCACCGTTAATACAGACATAATCAGAATTATCATGTTTCTTGGAATTCTGCACAGACGCAGATCCATTAACTTTAACAGTACCATTCCTTTTATTCAAACTAGATTTAACGTTCCTAGGGTGAGCTTCTACTTTATTCTTCGAATTACTACTTGGTGTTTGCTGAATCCTATCATTCCTGGTATTGCCTGAAGGCTGTGATCCGCTAGTTGAGGACCAAAATTGTTGATGCTAGGGCAAGATCTACTTATGTGTGAAAGCAAATCCTGAATGACTTTGGTATACCTAAAGGCAGACTCTAAAAGTGAATCTTGAGGATAATTCGCTTTTACATGTTCGACTATATCCCTAAGGACCAAAGCTTCTTCCTGAGTGTGTTTAATATAGGAGGAGTGAGCAGTCCTTTTATTCAACAATTTGGGCGTGATTGGTTCCATATTATCCTTAGACACATTTGGATCAACAGAGTGGGTCTCAATAGCCTCCTTATCTACAGCTTTTCCTTTAAGTTTCCTTAACTCATTTTTTAGGGCTGCTATGACCAAACCTTGTTCCTGAAGTTTTGCATTTAAATCAGAAATTTCCCCAGACTTTATATTGACTTGTTTGATTAACGCATCACATTGTTCTTTTGATTGAACACGTTTTGGTTTAATCGAGTCATAAAGTTGCTTATAAGTCTGTTTCAAATGCTCATTCTCAGCAACAAGTTTTGTCACTCTATGTTCCAATTCAATGTTAAGAGTCTCAATTTCATCCATGTCCATTTTGACTTTACTATCATCCACATTTCCTTTTAAGGACTTAATTTGCTCTTTCAACTTGACAATGACTGTGTCTTTCGCTTGAGACTGAGCTCTCAATTCACTTAATTCAAACAACTGAGTAAAACTTGGAGCATTTTGATTTAAAACACTGTTTTCTTGTTGAAAAATTTCTTGATTAAGTTGAGAATCAGCTTCCAAAGTGATGCAATGTTTTTCAAGAGTTGTAAAACTCTTACAAAGTTTATCGTAAGTTTCTTTATCAACAAAATCCTTTTTGTTGAGAAGCTCAGTCTTGAGTTCGAGACACTTTTGACATTCATTCACAGTTTCACAACCATCATTCACAGACAAATTCACAACAGTTTTTACAATATCATGATCAATGGCTTGTGCCAAGAGTCGTTCATTTTCACTCAAAACTTGATTCATTTTAACTTCGAAAGTTCTGGACTCCAAGCGATGTTGTTCGACAGCCTGTTCCATTTGATAAAAGACTTTTTGGACATCGGCAAGTTCTTCAACCAAGTATTGGTTGAAGTTATTGAAGATATCTTTTAATTCTTTTATAAACGGAATGATTTCATCTCGAAAACAAGCCTTTGTATGTTCAAACCCCCACGTGCCCTCAGTGATAGCTGTGGCAGTGGTTCTTTCTTTGACAACCTGATCAAAGCCAGTAAGATAGCGTTTAAGCTCTTTCAAGCTAGTATTCACCATACTTACTTTAGGAAGTTCTTTTGGAACCTCAACTATGACGGTTGTGGAAGAATGAGATGGGTCTAAAGCTGGGACCGAAGTCGCTTTCCAATAGGCATGTTCACTATATAAATCAGATTGTCGAACAAATCGTTTGTAGTAATCGTTATTAAGAATGGCATAATTGATGGGTTTCGTGTTCACTCTATGTTTCTCAAACAATGGATCTTGTTCTTTCAAAAGCATTTTTGAACGACTCTCTTCACAAAGCATTAATGTCTCATCAGAATCAGGAATCACAATAGTATCCATTTTAAGAATGGTATTCCCGTCATACAGCTTTGGCTTTGACTCCCGAGCTTTCTTCAGATAGAAAGGTTTTTCAAAACCGATAGCTTGTTTCGGACTCCCCTAAACTTTCTTTCAAAAGAAAGGTTTTTCCAAAACCGATAGACTTGTTTCGTAGAATGATCACATAAACAAATTTTGTATTTTTAGTTCATCTCAACAGGAACATTACTACGCAGATTGACCTCTTTTGGAAAATGATATTATCAAGTTGCCTAATTTTCTTTTTCTAAAGCATTTCTCTATCACATATTTTCTGTTTTCTTCTAATTTTAAATCCAATTTTACAAGATCAGAAACACTGGGTTTCATTAAAGAATCCTTTTCTTAGCACTTGGTTCAGAAAGAATTTGCTTAAGAACGTTCAATCTGCGCATACTGTTCATGATCCTGAAAAACTGTCTCAACATTTTGCATTTCTTTCCAATCTTTAACCTCTTCTTTATATCTGTCAAGCATCGGTAGTCAAAGCTTTATTGGCATCATTTATATTCTAGATTAAAATTGTGCAGTTCATCACATGGGTATTTAATGTTCAAAGACATAGATAATATCATGAACATCCTTGTTGAGTGAGCAAAAGAGTTAGAATTCCTGGAAACAGTTTTCCTGTTGAGTTTCACTCAGATACTGAGAATAAGGAAATGATATTGCTATCACAATTTATTTCAGTTTCTGCGTTCTAATCAATCATTAGACAGACTGTTCAGAATACCGTCATTAATCTGCTCACTTTGATTTGATTAAATCATAGTCAATTATCCGGATTGTGTAACCTTAGTGGTGCATCTGCGAGCCATTCCAGAAAGATTCGCATGAGAGCAATCTTGGCTAGTAAGTTCATCACAATCAGGTTCATACATCCCGGATCATCGGCTTGAATAAGCAGCAATGTAGGGAATGACGTCTGAGAGGTTTGTAGTGTCAGAAGTCCTGGATCTGCCAAAAAAAGCTATTTCTTCTCATCAGTTAAAACATGACCTACTTTGCTTAAGCTTAACACCCAGTCAACACATTATCATTGAACCACATTTCATCCCCTTTTTCATCTTGGGCAAAGTGCACTGTTTTAAGAAATATACCTTCCCCTATTTGCAGTTGTAACAGATGACTAGTCTGTTGTTTCCCTGTGTTTGCTTCCAATCTTCTCCAGGAGTGTCAGTTTTCTCGTTTGTTCCCAGCAGCATTAAGTAGTTTTTGTCTCCCCTGAACAGGTTGCACATTTACTCTTCCATCAAAGATGGTAGCTTGTAGACGAGGTTTTGATAAGTCCTCAGCTGAATGTTTGTTTAGGAACCGAGATGGTGTGACAACAGCAGTTAAGAATACATCATGTATTGATCGCATCAATTATATCATCCCCTTTCCTGGAACACTAGACTAAATTAGACCAGGAGTCTACGGTTTGGGAAAATTCAGATTATTGATGTTTGGGTACATTGTGGGAGCATATTCCAATTGTGGGATGGATGATTGTGGAGAATAAACGTTGTGGTGAACTGAGGATTAGTACTTGTTTGATGGATAAGTGAATTGAAAGAGAGCTAGATTGACTAGTGGTGAATTGTTGAGTCCTGATAAGGTATACAATACTAAGAAAATAATACGATATAGTGAAACATGAATGTGTAAGTTCGAGAGTTCGGGAGAGTTGTATATGATATTGATAAAAGTTGACAGAGGTAATTGGTGAGATGCAAACTAAGCAAGAGGATCAGAGTACGTTCTGCATCAAATGAACTTCAATTTGCAAGTTCTTTCGTGTTGTTGCAAGGTAGCATGAAGCTGATCAACATTGGTGATATGCAAGTCTTTGACCAATTTAACATCCGATAACAAATTTGTCCATTCATCAGGAAAGCTGTATAAAAAACTTGCTTTAACTTGAAAATGCTCAATGGCATCTTGTTAGATAGTTTAATATCATTAAGTAACAAAGTGAACCTCAAGTAGTACTCATGTAACGACTCTCCTTTCTTTAAGTGAACTTATCGAATTCATACATACAGCTACATTCACGTTCTAGTTTTGTTAACGACGTTTTTCCTTGCATTATCAATTATTAATCTTCTCCCAAGAGATCTTTCATTAAAACACGATTTGACTCACAAGAGCATAGATTTCAGTTGGAATGCCTTGGAGAATGATTGTTTATTGCTTTGATGTCACAATCAACTTGAATGGCTTCAGCGGATCAGTCAATATATTCCCTTTAATCCTTGTTACTAGCCATCCTCAGTGGATTGAAGGTGCCAAACGATGCTCCTTTTTCAACAGATGCAAGAATCCATTCTCCATGAGGTCAATTCAACATATACAGTTCCATTCGGCTCTCCAAAAACATACAAGCGTGTTTTTCAAATGTCATTGGAGGTTTTTGTCCTCCTCCTAAAAGAAGTGACATTATCGGCAAGAGTCGTCATTATGGTACAAAAAGATTAATAAATTATCGATCGGTGGTAGACAAGAAATAGTGTTTTGGTTCTTGATTATTGAGTCATGAACATCGAAACTACAGGGGATTTTACAATTCTTGACAAAACCGGGAAAACAAGTGTTTGTTTCACGGGATTTTACAAGTCAAAGAAATAAACCGTATAATTTAGAAATGAGTTGGTAGGTTTTAATTGGAAAATAACTAGTTCGGATCTCAAACAACTTGATTAGTTTGGTTTTCAATGGGTTAAAACTCATTCGGTTCTCAAATGACAAAACTCGTTCGGTAACAAATGAAAGCAGCTAGTTCGGTTGTTACTGGTTCGGCTTTCAAAGAGGAAAACTAGTTTGGCTCACTTGATCGGTTAACTCGTTCGACTAACTCGTTCGGTTAACTCGTTCGACTCTAAAACAACTAAACTAGATCGGCTCTGCTTGTTCGGTTAACACGTTTGGTTGTCTAGTTCGGTCCCAACGTGAGTAAAACTCGTTCGGTTCTAGTTACGATTAACTCGTTCGGTTCAAACTGTGAAACCACTCGTTCGGTTCTGCTTGAGATTAACTTATTCGGTTCAAGTTATGAGTAAGCTAGTTCGGTTCTCTTGATCGGCTTACTCGTTCGGTGACCTTGTTCGGTTGTTCTCGTTCGGTTCCAACTACTACGAAACTCAAATTTTAAAAATTCAAAAAAACACATTTTTGAATGGTTTTTAGCATTAATTCTTGTACAACTAGTGTTACTAACCCTATAGGAACAATAAAAATGAAAACTTTAAGGTTTTTACGCCAAAAAATTTTGAATCAAAATTTTGTTCTTTATAAAGATTTTGAACACAAATCACAAGATAAACACAGAAACTAAACACACCACTCCATGGCTCTTGATACCAATTGAAGAAACATGTAATCTAATAAACCAAAACCAAGATACCAAAGAGGGGGGGGGGAGGGGGGGGGGGGAACCAAGAGGGAGAGAGATGTAGTTGTAATTCTACAGAGAGAGAAAGTATATGGAAATGGATGATGGAATTACTATGTGGAAAAATATGGAAAATGAAACAACCAACAACCACCTCTCCAAGGCATGGAGAGGTGTATATATATGTCCTATAGGCCGGCCCATGGGCTATGATGGGCTTCCCATGGGTCTTGGACCGGACTAGATTACTAATCTAATCATTACATAAACTACGAGCTAAGACCTATTACAACTTAGAAGTAACCGACACTTTTTGTGTTTCCAACAATATGGTTATCTATTCGGCCATTAGCAGGTATGGAGAATGTTTTGCCTAGGTTACATGATATTGTTTTGCACTTACAACCATTGACCTATAAGCGAAGTGCCAAAAGTGTCATTAGTCGTCTTCTTGTTGCGTCTGCTTCTTATTTTATTTAGATAGAGCGCAACAATCGTATTTTCAAGAAGGTTAAAAGGTCACTGGAAGATCTTTGTGACACCATTATGGTCATGATTAGGTTGAAGCTTCTCACTTTCCGGTTCAAGAACACTAGAGTGGTGAACGAGTTGCTTTCTAAATGAGTGATGCCTAGTAATTTTAAGGCTTTATGTCTTAAACCTTGTTATGTTTTTTCACTTCTGGTAGAGTAAGCATTATAGACTAGGTATTTCACGGTTTTGTGGCATGTCACAGCCGTGTAGTGGGAAGTTTAAGCATGACGCTTGAGGTCATATGGTACTGTAGCACATTTCCCGATTGTACCATAACTTTTTTTTATGATTAATACATTTACCCGGGTAACCCTTTACCTAAAAAAAGCATCTAGTCTTGAGACTATATTATATAGCTATATACAAGCGTAGAGCCTAGCTTTCTAATTTTGCAAGACATCACAGAAGATGTTCAATCAAACTTAAGATTAGGTAAGTTTCTAACTAAATCATTAGATGCTAACGATTGAATGAGATGCATATTAGCGTGACCTAATCTCCTATGCCATAATGTGGAGTTTTCATCAATCGTTGCAAGACAAATTTTGTCTTTTGGCTTAATTGTCCTAATCATCATCACATTTAAGCCTTTCATCCTAATACCTCTACCTAAAACCCCTCACCGTCCCCCTTAGGTAAATCTCACTATCATGCTTCAGAGAAAGTTACTCTATATACTTATATGACCCATATTGTCCTACACTTAGCAATTAAATCTTAATCTATCAACATTTCTACATTATCTATATTGAGAGACCAAGTCATTAGAAATCGGTTACCTTTGCTAATGATGTATTTTTACCGTAAGATTACTAACCACAAAATGAACGATTACCCTTCCATTGTATGCCTTGTAAGTTGGAGAAGGAGCTTTCGGTTTACCCGTCATGTGTTTAGAAGCATCCCTATCTTTAATCCTGCATATTCAACGGGTTCACAAGTTGACTCCAAGCATACAATCTTAATTTATATATATGACAATAACTCAAACAATTGCTCCCTAATATCTCATGGGTCCACAAAGTTAGTTAGTGGCAAAATATCCTTGAATTTGAAATGCACATTGCTTTGGATGTGAAAATGAAAGACACATTTCCCATAGGCAATGTGAACTTTAAACGATGGAAATTGTTACAATTACGGAAAGCCATGAGGTTAGTTTTTGTCGACCAACTGTTCTTTTTTATTGCATGTTTTTTAGACGGGAATTATTATAGACTCTTCTAAGAGGAAGTTTTTGATCTACAGTTTCTGGTTTTGAAAATCTAACTCTGGGTTTTAACCGATGGCTTATAAAATACTTTTAACTTCATTACCACTAGCAACAAGAAATTTGACGTTGTTTTTACCATTTATACCTTTTTCGTCTAGGACCCTAAAATATAGATTTTTCTGAAAAGAAACGAATTTCCGAACAGGTGAGAAGACTGGCGGTCCCATAATTTGCTTTGGGGCTGCCCACTTCTATAGGGGCCGCCCTATTTAAGGGACCTCCACCAAAGAAACGATTCTTTTTGAGATTTCACAAAATTTATTTCCTTAGACTATACTAGTTTTGATGCCTTCACATGAGTTAAACCCTACAACCCTAATTTTCCAACAGGATGGTTTTTGATTGCTTAACATTTCCTTTAAGCAATTGTGTAACTCTTCTTCAAACTTTGATAGTTTAATATGAGCTTCCTCTTGTGAAGTTTTTTTTCATTCTCATTTTAAGCATTTGAACATTTTGTACATTCAAAATCAACTCCCTTTGTTTTTCTCGAGTAATGGAACAAATTTCTCTTTTTAATTGCTAAGCTCCTTTTCTAAGCTATTTCTAGTAGCTTTGAATCTTTTGTTTTTAGTGATTATTTTTAGATTAATTTTTCATAGTTTATCATATTTATTATCTAGAGCTAAATCGTCTATTGATGAGTTTTCGTCACCAAAGTAAGAGGAATCAAAACATACCTCATTTGATGCTTGAGCCGTGAGACATGTTTCGTCTTTGACTTTTTCATCATCTTCTTCACCACTATCGCTCCAAGAACCTCCAACGAATGCTCTTTGGTTCTTGTCTTTCGGTGGTTTTGGATGTTCTCCAATAAGATGATTTGGGTCTCCGCATCTAAAACACTTCCTTTTTACTTTACCGATTCTTTATCAATCTCGGTTTTCTTTAAAAGTGCTTTTCTGTTTTTACCTAGGTTACCTTACAAAGATTCTTCCTTCATCATTCTTGTTCTGAACGAACTTCTTGGACAAGTCTCTCACCTCCATGACACGTACTCTTCCGTCTTCACTTCACGGAAGTCGAACACTCCTTATCACAAAATTCCTTCTATGCCTTTAAAGAAAGAGATCTCATTTCTCCTTTAGCTTTGACTATTTTAGAATCTTTCTTGATGATCATTTCGTGAACTTAGGTTCCTGATAAGTTCATCAAGAGATAATGATGTAAAAGTATGAAAGTTTCATTTTCTAGCCGACTTTGTTGTCGTTGATTATGATGTCGATCCTCGGGTTCCCCTCATTCTCGAGAGGCCTTTCTTGAGGACGGCACGAGCATTAATCGATGTGCACGGCGAAGAGTTAACTCTTTGAGTTAATGATGAAGCCATAACATTTAATGTCGGAAACCCTTCGAGATACTCCTATAGATATGATGATGTATCGGTTAATCGAATCGATGTCATAAACGTTACATGTGAGGAGTATTCTCAAGAGGTGCTCGGATTTTCGGATAGTTCTAAGAGTTGCAATCCCACTCCGTCTTCAGATCCTATCATTACTACCTCTTCCCCCTCTCTGACTCCTTTTGAGGGAGGTGACTTTGTTTTGGAAGAGATTGAGGCTTGTCTTACAAGTGATTCAATTCCACTGGGAATTGATGATGCCGACTTTGATCCGGAGGGAGACATTCTTGTTGATCCCTTCTTGACAGATCTTACTTAGCTTGTTAAAGCTTAGTTATATTGGATAAATCCAAGACAACTATGGTAGAAACTAAGATTGAGAATATCACAAACTATGCAGAATCTAATTTACAATACTAAGAAGAACAATGAAACAGTAGAAAACAAGATCTTTACTAAACTTTCAATATATTAAATACTATTACAAAATAGCTATGAATACCAACTATAATTGCTATGCAAACTATGAATACTAATATGAAAAATGATGTGTAAAACTGATGTCTAGATCTATGCCTTAGAGTTCCTTTTATACACCAAGGAAACCCTAATGGGCTTACAAAACGCGTCAAGTGATTATGATCTTTTCTATAAGTAAACATAATCTCTTAAATAAATAAGTTTATACATATCTTCTTTACAAATAATTGATACTTATCTTCATAAGTATTCTTGTTCTTCAATCAACCTTTATCTCTTCTCTGATATGTCTTTGATCTCATCTCTGACAACATTAATCCTTCCAGCAGTTGTAATTACTCAGCAGTTGTAACTGAGCACAAGCAGCATTAACTACTTAGAAGTTTACTCTAGCAGTACTAACATACACTAGCAGTACTAACTTTAGTACTAGCAGTAGTAACTACTTAGTATATTTTCAGTCTTCATCTCTGAGCAGTCTTAACTTCTACTAGCAGCAGTAACTTTATACTAACAGTACTAATTATACTAACAGTAGTAACTAGCAGTAGTAACTTTATACTACCAGTACTAACTACTTAGCATAATTTTCATTAGTATTACTAGCAGCACTAAGTTATGCTTGACAGCACTAATATATACCTGAGCAGTAGTAACTCTAAGAATCATCTTGAAGTCTTTTAAACCCAACAATCCTCCCCTAAACTTGATGTTCATCTTCTGAATCTTCAAGTTTCATTAAAAGTCTTCACCATCACCAGGAGGATGCATTCAAACACTTCATTGACCCTTTTCCTGCTTTGTCATGAGCTTGAGTAGTTGATAACACATCTCATTCCAACGATCAGCTTGAAGCTTCTTGTTCAGCATGTTTGAGATTGTTATTGGTGTAAGGGGATATCTTTTCTCAACCAACATAAAGATATGTAGATTTCTAAACCTTACAAAGTGCACTCCACAGTTATCAAACAGCTTCCAAATAGTCACTTTGTACCCTTGTAGATTTCTCCATACATCACTTTTAATGTCAGATTCAAACATTACTTTCAAATCTCCCCATAACACTCTTACATAGTCATCCTCTGGCCTTATATTCTCATGTTTAGCTCTAACCAACTTCCAGAGAGGCTCCAAGTCTTCTCTATCAATACCCTGAAGCATCTTTATCATTGAGGAATACCTTTTTGAGCTTCCATCAGCCCTTATTAATTTAAAGTATCCCATCCTTCCATCTTTATCAATCTGGTATTCAACAATCACTGGAGGCTTAGTAGTTAGAGGTATAGTATCAATTGCTACCTCATCATCTTTAACTATCTCAATATGCCTTTTCATCGCTACCTCCTCTTAATCATCATCCCCCTTTTGCTTCTTAGCCTTTTCCTGTTCTAATTCATCACCTGCTCTTTTTTTGTTTTTAATCTCACTATATCTCTCATTTCTTTTCCTTACTAAGTCACTCTTTCTGTTTGTATTTTCAGACAATTTTTTACAAAGTTCCATCAATTCCATTAGTTTCATGTTGTCCTCCCCACTTCCAAGTGTGTTAACTCTTAAGATAGGTGGATCATTGGACTATTTAGATGCAGCCTCAATCCTAGTTTAAGCTTCTGCACCCCTTAATATGGTATCTTGGCACCTGGGACCACTCCTTATAGACAGTCTCATTAAGTGTTGCCATGGATTAGGTCCCTAAGGACTTGGCTCATTAAGTGTTGCCATGGATTGGGTCCTATTGTTGTTACCACTGTCCTGCTCTGCTTCTAAGCTGGAAATAGTAGTGGCAGCCCTTTCCATTTTGTCTTCCCACTCCTTATAGACAGTCTCATCTGCAACAAGGTGAATAGGTCTACTAGACTGAGATATCTCAGTGGTCTTTTATCTTCCTAGGTTTTTGTGTTTTTTGGGTTAAGATTGTGGTAGAATATGTGATTAAGTTCAAGTTTAGATAGTGTTACACATTTGTGGATGTGTGTTGGGGGTTCAAAATTAAATGGGGAATTCCTGTCCCTTCACCCACTTCTGCTTATTGATACATCACTTTCATCTACTCTTAATTAACATCCTCTAACAATACTTCAGAGATTAAGTAAATCCAATGCTAGCAATCATGAAAGTTAATCCTGTACATCAAAAGCCTTTGTGAGAAGATCTGCAACATTGTGGTTTGTGTGAATCTTGATTACTTGAATCAACTTCTTCTCATAAGAATCTCTGATGAAATGGTGCCTTATTTCAATGTGCCTGGTTTTAGAATGAAACATTGGATTCTTCATAATACAAATAGTGCTTTTATTATCAATGTGAATCTTAGTGTTCATGAAGTTGAACCCATAATCAAGCATTTGATTTTGGATCCATAACACCTGTCAACAGCAATTAGCAGCAGCAACATACTCTGCTTCAGTAGTAGAATTGGCAACTATAGTCTGCTTCTTACATTGCCATGAAATCAACCTTTTGCCAAGAAATTGACAACCTCCTATTGTGGATTTCCAATCAAGGCTAGCTCTAGCATAATCACTATCAGAAAAGGCTTCCAAGTCAAATGGTGAATCAATAGGATACCAAAGGCCCAATTTAGGTTGACCTTTTAAGTATCTAAAGATTCTCTACACAGCATGAAGATGTGAGATTTTAGGAGTAACTTGAGACCTTGCATAAGCACAAACAGCAAATGTTATGTCAGGCCTAAAGGCTGTTAAGTACATCAATGATCCAATCATTGATCTGTATAAGTGAACATCCATATTTTCAGCCTCTTCATCCTTGACCAATTCCTTGTTAGGCTCCATAGGATTGCTTGCCGTCTTCATAGTGACAAAATAAAACTTTTTTAGAATATCAGCCACATACTTGTCTTGGCTAATGAATATTCCATACTACTTCTGTTGTACTTGTAATCCTAAGAAGAAAGTGAGCTCCCTCATAGAACTCATCTGAAATCTGTTATGCATCATCTGCTCAAATTCAACACACAAAGACTTCTTTGTAAACCCAGAGATGATATCATCAACATACACCTGTACTAACAGGATATCACTTTTGTCCTTCTTGATAAATAGAGTCTTATCAATAGTGCCTCTTTTGTATCCATTTTCCAATAAGTAGGTATACAAGGTCTCATACTAGGCTCTAGGAGCTTGATGTAGACTATATAAAGCTTTTTCTACCTTATAAACTTTATCAGGGAACGATAGATCTTCAAAACCAGGAGGTTGACACACATACACCTCCTCTTCAAAAGTACCATATAAAAAGGCACTCTTTACATCCATCTGGTACACAATAAGTCCTATAAATGATGCATAGGCCAAAAATAACCCGATTGCTTCAATCCTAGCAACAAGAGCAAAAAACTCATCATAATCAATTCCTTCTTCTTGGGTGTAACCTTGTGTAACCAGTCTTGCCTTATTTCTAACTACAATTCCTCTCTCATATTTCTTGTTTCTATACACCCACTTAGTTCCAATAGCCCTATTGCCTTTTGGAAGATCTATTAGAGTCCAAACCTTTTGAAGTTTAAGTTGCAGAAGCTCCTCTTGCATTGCTTCTATCTAGCTTGGATCTATCAAAGCTTGAATCACCTTTTTGGGTTCTATTTGTGAGAGAAAACAGGAAAATATGCAGTTTTGATAATCTTTATAATTTGTTCTCCTCTGCTTTTTGATGTAACTGACCATAGCATGTTCTTTAGAAATCTTGGTCATCCTCCTTGTTTGAGTAGCTGAATTTATGTCACCAACGATCTGGTCTTTAGGATGATCCTTGTGAATTCTGGTTGTGGAAATAGGACTGACATTCATGGTGGTTTCTAAGTTGTTAAGGTCAGCCTCTGCACCTACTTCTCTATCATCATAGGCATCATCAAATATGCCAGTGTTTTCCAAAGATTGCATACTTGAATCATTAGGAATAGAACTATCAGTATTAATATTTAGACTACCAATATTAATATTTTTACTGGCAGTATTAATACTTGGCTTAGCAGTACTAACAGATGGACTAGCAGTACTATCTTTGTTAGTGCTGTTAGCTTAACCTTCTTTCTTTTGAACAGGCAAAGTATCCAATTCAGCTCTGAAATCTTGCACATGTTGGTCATCTCCTTTATTTGAAGCTCCTCTTTCCTTTTCTTAACCATTTCTTTGACTTACATCATCATCTCCTTTGTCTGGTACCTCATCAGCATCCTTATCATATGTTCTCTGAGTACTTAAAGAGAGTGGAGAATTAGAAAAAAAATGAGTGGTAGCAGTATGTATTCATTATCATATGCTTTCTCCTGTCCAGCTTGCCCTGCATTAACATTTGTCTTTATATCTGCATCACCATTAGTTTGATTTCCTGCAGTAACTGGCTCATAATTCATAGATTTTGTCAATGAATCAATATCAAAGAGACATTTTAGACCACTCCTTGCAACATTTGGTTTGTTTCCAAGAAAGTTTATGTGCAGGTTCTCCTCTACCTTCCTAGTTCTAGTGTTAAAAACCCTAAAAGCCTTGCTATTTATAGAGTATCTAACCAAGAACCCCTCATCAGCCTTCCCATTAAATTTGCCTAGGGGATCTAAGGTATTAAGAATAGTTATAGGACACCCAAAAGGTCTCATAAACCTTATACTAGGTGGTCTACCAAGTAATAGTTCATAAGGTGTCTTGTTGTGAGGCTTGGTCACTAGAACCATATTCTGAACATAAGAAGCAATATTAACTGCTTCAGCCCAAAATGTAGTAGGTAATAATAAATCTGCTAGCATAGTCCTAGCTGCCTCTATTAGTGACCTATTCTTTCTTTCAGCAACTCTATTTTATTGTGGAGTTCTGGCAACACTAAACTCTCTCTTAATCACTTTTATCCTATAGAACTTATTCAAGTCATTATTTTTAAACTCAGTTCCATTGTCACATCTGATTATTTTAACCTTATGATTTATTTGGTTTTCTATGCCAGTTATAAAGTTTTAAGGTTCCCACTAGTCTCATCTTTAGTGGCCAAAAAGAAAACCCAACTAAACCTACTATAGTCATCAGTGACAACAAGGCAATATATCTTGTGATTGATACTCCTTACAAATGTTAGCCTAAACAAGTCCATATGTAACATTTGTAAGGGATGGTTGATAGAGCTTATAAGCTTGGTCTTACAAGAGGCTTTATGTTGCTTTCCCTTCTGACAAGCAACACAAGTATGGTCATTTTCAAAAAGCTTTGAAGGAAAACCTGTGCCATAAATTAGACTCATCAATTATAGCCTTTGCAATTAAACAGGTCAAACCTCCTAAAGGAACAACATTCTTTTGATCAAAACTATAACACCCTGTGTTTTCAAGTCATTGACGACGTCGATAAATCCACAATGTACCTTTTGTATTGTACGCATTTGCTTTA
>BQNB010161793.1:0-14638 GCA_026074375.1 Tanacetum coccineum | reverse complement strand
TGCGACCCAATTTGGGGGTGTTTCACAATAGCCAAAAATTTATTATTTCCTACACTTATACATATATATGGCCGGATACATATATATAAAACACAAAGAAATTATTCGAATATTTACTTCTAGAAAGATGCATGTGTTTAATAAACCAAGCAAGCAACCTCTCTTATAACCTCCATCTAACTTTTACATAACACCATGCAATTTCTTACAAAACCTCATCTCTCCCTATCCCTAGTCATTTAAACTCCAAACCCATGGTATTATCAAATGGTTTTGCTAGATATTTTACCTATATAAGGGATCATATTCCAAGTATTCATTCACTACTTCTATCAACTAGCAAAATTATGAAAAACTCTCTCCTTTCTACTCCCTAACCCACGGCTCAATATACACCCCCCAAAAAAATCATAGTTTTTATTTTACAAAGATTACAAGTATACAAGTGTGTTTAGGGTTATTATCTAAGGTGTATCAAGTGATCTTACAAGTAAAATCAAGGATTTTTCAAGAAAATAAATTAGGGTTTTCAAGGCTAGGGTTTGTTTTAGAAGCAAGGATTTAAACACATTAAGTTACGACTTTATAGGATTAGTGTGTTCATCATATTCATCATTCACACAAGGTTTATAATCATAACTCATACCTTCATTTCAATTATTTTTATGCATACATATATATTTTTATATTGTTAAATCACCACTAGTTATTTATTTTATAAAGTTTATAAAATAAAATCAAGTTATACACAATCAAGTAAATATATGTTCATATGGTAAAATGATGTTACAAATATTGTAGATCCATGAAAAACACTTAACTTGACATATTACAAGTATTGGATAAATAATAAAACTAATTGTAGTTTATTTCTTGTTATAATTAGTTTACATGAAATCATAGTTTATTTCTTTTATATTTTTTATATTTACCCATGAAATGAAAGACTAATTAGAGTAGAGGACTTAAATTATACAAAAGATGGTGTATTGGACAAATTAGAGGACTTGTAATATTTAGAGTAAATTGCAAAAATGGTCCTTGAGGTTTGGCCAAATTGCAGATTTGGTCCGTCAAATTTCGAAATTGCAAAAATAGTCCGTATTTTGAAGGTTTGGTTCCACTTTTGGTCCTTGGTCGACCTAAAATGACTAAAATACACCTATGTTCTTTTACAAAAACCGTTCATTAAGAGAGGTATTTTAGTCAATTCAGGTCAACCAAGGACCAAAAGTGGAACCAAACCTTCAAAATAAGTATTGTTTTGCAATTTCGAAATTCGACGGACCAAATCTGCAATTTGGCCAAATCACAAGGATGATTTTTGCAATTTACTCTAATATTTATATCATGTTAGAATTTATACAGTTACATATATATATATATATATAAACAGTTTATATATTCTGTAAGGATTCGAATTTTTTATAAAATATATAGACCTGAGGATTCCGTCCATATAAAAAACTCGAAAAACAGAGCTATAACGAAGGAGATATGAATTTTATGAGATTTCGATAATTATATATATATATATATATATATATATATATATATACAAACAGTTTGTATAAACTATTTTGACACGCAATTTTAGACAATTTATAAACAATTCGTTTAAATAATACGTTTTATGAGGATTTCGTGCATATAAGGAACTCGAAAAACAGAGCTATAACGAAGGAGTTATGAATTTTTTAAGATTACAATAATAAAATATATAAAAAGTGTTTTTATAAAGTTATTTTATAAAAACTGTGACTGTACAGAATTTTATAAATTCTGTAAATATTTTATTATGATAGATTATCTCAATAAAAAATCGTGGATATAAAGTACACTAAAAACGGAATTAAAACGAATGAGTTGTGATTTTTACAAGATATCGATAATTAAGTTTATAAAAAGTAATTTTATAAATAACAGTTAGTGTTACTGTTCATGTACAGATTTTAATAAATATTATAAATATAATATTTTGATAGATTTTCTCAATACGAAACCGTAGGTATAAAGAACGTGTAAAACGGAGTTCGTCTATTTAATATTCCATTAAGACAACGCACAAGTAAGGTAGTATGAAGACTATTACAAGGCCCCTAAGAGTATATTAAATGCATGTGAAATATCTTAAGAAGGATCAACCATATAATGGGTAAGGTAGTATGAAGACTGTTACCGATGGTATCCTTTCTACACACTCGCGTTTCCCTAGACATGTCAACAGCGATACAGACAAAAGCTGGTTTTCTAAAGCCTAACACGCACATTCATCAACAAGAAGCAACATCAAAAGGATCTACAACCTAAGTTTCATGCAATCATAGATAAATACAAAGGAGGGTTTAGCCTCGCATGTTATAAAGAAAGCAAGAAGATAAATCAATCAAACAACACATAGACATATTGAATGATTAATGATAAATAACCTTACTTGATTAAAACATGGATTCAAGGTAGTACAATAGGGTTTTAAGGCCCTAAAAACGACCTACAAAGCTGCTAGAATGACTAGGGTTCGTCTCCCTAGGTTTATACAAAGTTACACACTTAAAACCCTAAAAACGGTTTTATATTTATAGAGATATCGACGCGACGACGTCGCTTAGAAATCCTGACGCCGTCTCGAAATTTCCTCACGCCGTCACTAGATACATCACGGCAGCGTCGTTTTTTGCCTGTGACGCCATCTCCACGCACTGTATGCATAAATCTTTAAGAGATTTGGTGTAGGTTCGTAATCTTGTCTGTTTCTTCTCCAAATGAGCCCAAGTCACGTGTATTTCCTCCAAAAGTTATCCAAGTGCTAAAAACCTAAAAACAAATGATTAAACACATAATCTAAGCATATTTGCATGATTTAGGGGGTTAAATAACCCCAAAAATATATAAATGACACCTCATCAAATAAAAACATTAAATCAAGTATTGTTAACAAATAATCAATTATTGGACAAAGATAATATTTTTACGGACACATATACTTGAACATTAAATGTCAAGCGTAACTTAAATATTGTTTCAACATTATAATATAAACAAAAATATAGGTGGTGATGTAACTTTATAATTTATATTGTTGTATTTACTCCAAATACATTATACTCATACGGCCTATACATTTTTTTTAGAAAGGCAATATATTATTAAAAGAACCAAGACAAAACATGATACACAAAAATGGCGACCCGGCCACCTCCTTAACAAGACAATAAGGAAAGAGGATCCCAAAGAAACAAAAAACAACCAAACAAAGAAAACTAGATGACAAGGTGCCTGATCCATAGCGTGGATCCAAATACACATTATCAAACTATAAGACATAATACAAAGCAACTTGGCCCGCCCAGCTTATGAGGAAAAAAGAAACAAACTTGTACAGGATGACCCGCGCAACAAGCACTGCAGCACAAAAACTCCATGAAGAATCAGACTAAAAAAGTTGTCATCACCACACCAAAAAAATACAGCAGTATAACCTCATATAGACTTTCGCACTGAAACACAGAAGCACAATTTTGCAGACTTGCAGGCAGAAAATGCAAACTTGCAGGTAGAAATGCATAAACCACATAAACACATAACTTGCAGACCTAATCCGCAACCTTAAAGAAATCACAGAATTACATAAACACTTGGAATATCATAATTACAGGAAGAAATACAAAAACCACACAGAAAAATAAACTGATGCAGACGGACAAAACTCAAGAGCTGAATTGAGCCACAAACGAGGAGCAAAATCCTTATTGTATCCTATAATTTAATGGGTCGAACATCCATTGTTTCCAACCAATCTCTTTATGTTTATTTGATCTTCGTGTAATCTACTCATAACATTTTAATTGAATACTTTGCACGATCCCATTAGTACTTGAGGTTTTTCTACTAAATACACGATCGTTTATTTCTTTCCAAATGAAGTACCCGGTTGTCCAAATCACCGCTTGCCACAAACTAGAAATACGATGTTTACGGTGAGTTTTGTGCATTTTAAGCAAGATTTGCATGTTTCCAGGAAGTTTGACCACCACTAACCGTCTTTGACTGCCGTGAACCATGGTTGACTAATTGTTTAACCGATTAATCGTTATCCGGGCAAACGACCTCCCTGTAGTGCCTAGGCGACGATTAATCGGTCTTGTAGGCCTTGTAGGCCTTGTTTTGCAACATTGGGTGGTGATATAACTCTATAATTTATATTGTTGTATTTATTTCAAATACACTATACTCATACGGCCTATAATTAATTATGTTGCATTCGGATTTTACGTGACGATTCACTCAGTTGATTTATATAATCAATTCATTCACTGAGGTGAGTTCATAGCCCCATTTTATAGAATTACAATGATTTATAACTTTTGGGGTGAGAAACATGCATTGTTTTACATTTGGACGCAAGTACACTTTTAAACAAATTACGAGTTTGCCTAAGTAGCGATAACCCACTATGCCCATGAATCATGAACTGTCAATTACTAAAGGTAAGCACGAGTGTTATAAATATATCTATTTGGGATTGACATCCCCGTTCGGGTGAGTAGTGCTCACTAGTTTTGGTGTATCGAACTAATGGACGTATACCATGCAAAAAAAAATTGGATGTTGCGGATTGAACATCTACACGGGCACATTATTGGCATTAATTTACAGACATACATGTTGTAGCTTCAGTGTCATGAGCTTATCGTAATTACATTTTTGTGATATTGTATGTGTTACATTGTCATACACTTTGAATCTTGCGGTCCTACTTTATATACATACATAAACCTGTGAATTCACCAACTTTATGTTGCCGTTTTTAAGCATGTTTTTCTCAAGTCAATAAGTGCACTACATGGATACATTTGGGAGCATCATTACTTTATATACATATATAAACCTGTGAATTCACCAACTTTATGTTGCCTTTTTTAAGCATGTTTTTTTCAAGTCAATAAGTACACTACATGGATACATTTGGGAGCATCATTTTGAAGTCAAAATGCACTAAAGATTTACTGCATTACATTTTGGGACATTTTGTTATGTATCAAAATCTTTATGTTTTCACAACAATGAACTATTAAAGCTTGGAGCTTTTGTATCAAAAATTTCAATCAATCAGATGTATCTTTTAAAATGACTCATTTAGAGGTCGTTCTCATATCTTGTGTTTTTGTATTATGAAGTAACACTCCTGGACCCTTATTCCACTGCGACCCAATTTGGAGGTGTTACAGATTGGTATCTAGAGCCAAGGTTATAGAGAACCGGGTCAAATGTTTTGCTTGGACTATAACCGTTTTCAAACACTACTTCATACAAAAGTTTTTCACGAACATACATACACTATTTGTTTGCATTGACTGCTTACATGATCTATATACGTATTTATATTTCTTAAATTTATTTGTTGTGTCACAAGTACAATTAGGCAGATCAACTAAAGAATCATACCATCTCTATTAAGAATTAAACTTATGAGAGTACTTAGCTAATGGAATACAAGATTGAGTAAATGAATGAATTTTATAATGCATATTAAAGATCACAAACCCATTAGTTTAACTATAAATCTCTTCCGATTCGTCTCACACAGTTTTAGCATTCCTAGAAAAATGTTCCCTACGTACAAATCTTGAGTCTTACACACTTTCCAGTAATAAGACCTAACTTATACTCTCAATATGTAAAATCAAGCTTTAATTGCAACAGACCACACTTTGTAATTTTCAGTACCCTCAA
The DNA here is from genome assembly GCA_026074375.1 of Tanacetum coccineum. NCBI lineage: Eukaryota > Viridiplantae > Streptophyta > Magnoliopsida > Asterales > Asteraceae > Tanacetum > Tanacetum coccineum. The sequence continues at coordinate 8,905 of BQNB010161793.1, read as the reverse complement.
GTTTAAAAGTAATTAATAAAGATCCACTAGAATCTTTTGAATGTAAAAAAAAATGTCATAATCACTAAGTTTTACCTCACTTGAACTCGAACCCCTAAAGTGACCACCCTTATCTTTATATTTATTTTTATTTTTATCACCTTCTACCATATGGATGAGATGATAACAACTTTACACATAAAAAATACAGACAAACAAAACCAACAACAAAGCCCAAGTCAGATACCTAATAGTCACAATCAAAACTCCTTCAAATAAACAACACCAACAACTTCTCAAACAAACAATCCCTTAATCTATCCACCGTTTATCCAAGAACTTAAGAAAAAACTTAGAGTGGGTGAGAGATGTGTTACAGATCCCACGTTCCAGTAAAATAACAAGATAAAGATGATCTTTCTTCATCTCTAGAAAGCGCAGTAGTGACAACCTGAAACACAATACAAAAAATATTAGTCAAGAAAGAATTATTAAAATAAATCAACTACCCACATTATGAAAAACTTAGAAATACATTATTTAGAACTTAAGGTTTCACCAAAACAATCTAATTGACCCACTTAGACCTAAGATCTTTCAAAATATCATAATTTAAACACCAAAAAACCTGAATTAGGGTTTAATACATAAAACTCTAATTTGACTTATCACTTTTGAGACCAAAACAAACTGATGCAACTAAAAAAACAACATAGATGAACACACATTATTAGGAAGGAATATATCAACGAGAGTGGTTCGAAACAGAGATGAATCCTCTGTTCTTTTTATAGAAGTCTGAATACTTCAAAAAAACAATCGCCCCTTTGTTTGTAGATGACAACCGTTATTTATACCATACTAAACATATAAATTGAGTATATATCTTTGCCATATAATGACAAAAGAATATATGAAAACAAAATCAAAGAAAATCAAATATTAATAAAACTCCAGGCCGCCATACTACCCAACTAGAAAAAGATTCGTCCTCGAATCTTGCTCGAGATTTCCAATCTGTTTTGGTTCATTAGTTTCCTCATCTGCAACATAAGGGTACAAGTCTGCTACGTTGAAGGTTGCAGATACATTGTACTCACCGGGAAAATCTATCTTGTAGGCATTATCATTGATCCTTTTGAGAACTCGAAATGGACCATCTGCACGCGGTTGCAATTTTCCAAATCTACCCGGCGGGAAACGCTCTTTTCCATGTCGAATCCATACCAAGTCTCCTTCCTTAAACACGAACTTTTTTGACGCTTATCTACCCGTTCCTTATACTTGGCATTCTGTTTCTCAATGTATGCTCGCACGTTTTCATGTAAATGCTGAACCTGTTTGGCCATCTCTTCTCCTTCAGAACTGAAATGTGCATATGTCACAATAGGTGTAAGATCAAGTGGAGTGATGGAATTAACACCCGTCACCACTTCAAATGGTGTCTTTCCTGTAGTGCGACTTTTTGATCAGTTACATGCAAACTCGGGTTGTGGCAATACCAAATCCCATTGTCTAGGGTTTTCTCCAACTAAACTTCGTAAAATTTTTCCCAAACTTTGGTTAACCACTTTGGTTTGCCCATCTGTTTATGGGTGGTGCGGCGAACTAAACTGAAGTTGAGTTCCCATCTTGTGCCATAATGTACGCCAAAAATGACTAACAAACTTTACACCGTGATCAGAAGTGTTTGGTCTTGGACACAATGCAATCGCATAACCTCATGTAAAAATAAGCGTGTTACTTGTGATGCATCGAACGTCTTGTTGCAAAGAATAAAGTGAGCCATTTTGGAAAATCAATCTACTACCACCATGATTGAGTCTTTATTTCTTTGTGTTCAAGGCAACCTAAGAACAAAATCAATACTCACATCCACCCATGGAGCTACTGGAACAAATAATGGTACATCCACCCATGGAGCTACTGGAACAGATAATGGTTGGTACCCGCATTGTGCTACGGGTTTTAGCTATCCGATACACCCGACATTTTTGTTTTTTTTTTTTTTTTTTTGTTTTTTTTTTTTTTTTTTTTTTTTTCTTTTTTTCCTTCTGTTTTTTTCGTATTTCTTATACTATTTTTTTTTTTTTGATCAAATTCCTTTTTTTGTATTTTTTTTTTTTTTTTCTTCTATTTTTTTTTATTTAATCTGTAATATCACGCTCATTTTTTGCAATATTAAAAAAGTTCGCTCAGCCATGCCACATCTTCCCAGTCCCTAGTGTCTCGCTAAACCCCTGAATAGCCCTCTATTATAATCGACTCCCTCAAAGAACATTTAGGAATACAAAGTCTATTACCTTTAAAAAGAAAGCCTTCTGCAAGATAAATTTTTTTAATGGTTAATTTTTACATTGCTGCCATATAGTTGCAAAGTCAGAGTCATCATTGTAAAGTTCTTTAAATTTCTCAAGCCAACAACCTGAACTTGCATTATTAAGAGTAGCATGTGTCTTCGACTCAATACATCAACAACTTTATTTAGTGCTCCTGCTTTATGCTTAATAGAGAGGCTATAAGCTTGCAAATATTCCACCCATTTGGCATGTCTTGGTTTCAGATTATGTTGTCCATTTATGTACTTTAGAGCTTCATGATCAGAGTACAAGATGAATTCCTTTGCAATGAGATAATGACGCCAATATTAAAGGCTTCGAACAATTGCATAAAACTCTTTGTCATATATAGAATATTTACGCCTTGTCTCATTTAATTTCTTGCTAAAGAAGGCTATAGGTCGACTCTTTTAGCTTAATGCACCTCTAATACCCACCTCAGATGCATCATAGTGAACCTCAAATACTTCGTTGAAATCGGGTAGTGTCAATATAAGAGCTGTTGTGACCTTGTTCTTTAATAACCCAAATGATTCATCGGCTTCTTGGCTCCAATTAAACATACTCCCTTTTATGCACTCAGTGATAGGCGCAATAATGATGCTGAAGTTGTGAATGAAACGACAATAGAATGAGGCTAAACCATGAAAACTACAAATGACATGAATGCTTTTTGGTGTAGACCAATTAAGTATGGCGTCAATTCTTTGCGGGACCATCGAATTCTTCTTTAGAGACAATATAACCCCAAAAACATCACCTCATTTGAAAGAAAGTGACATTTTTTAGCGTTAGTATATAGCTTTTGGGCTCTCAAAACCTCAAATACTCATCTAAGATGGTTCAAGTGTTGCTCCACCGTAGTACTAAACACCAAAATTTCATCAAAATAGATAACTACAAATTTACCAATGTAAGACCGAAAAACCTGATTCATTAACCTCATGAAGGTGCTTAGGGCGTTGGATAGCCGTACGGACAAACCCATCCCACATATTTAAATCGGCGCAGTCTGAAGCGTCTTCCATTCATCCCCGAGTCGGACACGAATCTGGTGATACCCGTTACGCAAGTCAATTTTAAAAAAAAAATCACTGTCATGCTAACTGATCACTAAGATCATCGATCGCGGAATTGGAAAGCGGTATTTAATTGTTATTTATTAATTGCATGGATATCGGGGATACACATCGCCCGACAGCAAATTCTTTCTTGGAACTAGTAGTGCGGTACGCACAGTGATCAAGCTCTCTCGAATAGATCCTTTCTCTAACAATCTTGCACTTGTCTGTTGCAATTCTTCATGTTCTTTGGGATTCATTTGATAAGCAGTTTTGTGAGGAATGACAGCCCTCGGGTACAAATTCGGATACAATGCACTACGTATATCCTCATTAGTGGTAGTCCAGGAGCATGCTCTTAGAACTACATCCTTAAAATCCTTGAGTACCGACTTCACTTCATGCGGAATGTTACAAGTGCCTTCATTTGGTTCCACCTTATTTAAAAAACAACATAGATCAACACACAATATTAGGAAGGAATATATCAACGAGAGTGGTTCGAAACAGAGATTGAATCTTCTGTTCTTTTTATAAAAGTCTGAATACTTCAAAAAAATAATTGTCCTTTTGTTTGTAGATGACAACCTTTATTTATACCCTAGTAAACATATATAAAATTAAAATATATATCTTTGCCATACAATTACAAAAAATGTATGAAAACAAAATAAAAGAAAGCCAAATCTTAATAAAACTTCAGGCCACCACAAACACCACAGACGAGATCTTAACCCAACAAGACGACTAAGATAACAAACAATCTAATAACTCTCTTAATCTTGAAAACCCCTCAAAAATCCAGAAACCCGAATTTTTGTAAAACTGAAATTAACAACTCAAATCAAGATCTATAACAAATCAACCCGATTAAACACTTGTTAAACCATAAACTAACATCAAACTATGAAACCCTAATTTTTTGGAAATCGGTTGAAAACGATAAAAACCTTTAGTATAGAGCCAGCCGCGACTCTGATATCAAATAAACTAAAACCCATCAATACCAAGGATGCACAAACACATATTTATGAGTACAACCATCCACCCAATATTCATTTGTAAACTGCATTTCAACACAGGTACAATTATGTGTGATGTTTGCTTCAAATATCTTACTAAGTGTAAGAAAAATAACATATAATCAGCAACCTAACGATTACAAAATCTCGAGAGAAACACACTCAAGATATGTGCGGTTATGGTGGAGAATAGATTGTTTATTGTCTAATCCTAGCATCTTTCCTTTTCTTTCATAACACTACCTTGAACTTTGAACACAAACTTCCCAACAACTTGCCAAAATAGGCCTATAAACTTTATATAAACATGCAAACGCCAACAAACTAACAAAAAACAACTTGGCATATTAGCAGAATACGCCCCTGTACTTTAATATTCTAGATTTAGTTTATAGAGAGTATACATTTTGATAGTACAAATATCAAGAATTTTAAATATGTACATATTATTTGTGTTCATGAAAACCTTTGCAAAGACAATTACTGTACAAGTTTGTTTATAGATCATGTTAGTTGTGAAAAGTTTAGGAGTTTCTTATTGTTGTAATACAATTACTTATAGAAACAATTTGTTCAAAATTTGTCGCCTTTGCCTTTTTATTTGCTAGTTTGAGATAAAAGTAAAAGTAATTGGATCATGGGAACTACTGTATTAGTTTCTTGAAGAAAAATAAAGACAATATAAAACAGTATTGGACATTGATGTATGTACTAGTTGTATGAACCAAGATTTAAAAAACATTATACATAGGGAAATACAATGGATTTGAACAGTCTTTGTAAACAACAAAATGACCATGTAAAGACTAATTTATGGCCTCACCTTAATCTTAGGAGAATGTGATTTACCATAGATCCATGTTCATGCATGGCAAGAATGTTTGCTCTTCTTGATTAACTATAATAAACACTGATTGCATTCACCAACACTGCACCATTGCCACACAGCATCATGCACCCTGCTCAAACATAATTATATATTGTTTAGTTATATTAATTGATGTGAGTTACATCTTTTAGATGGAAAGAAGCTTGTAATCACAAATGTGATTTAAAGTCAGCTGTAGTTACCCGATTGAGTTTTTGCTAGTTGTTACATTAAGATTTAAAGCTTACTGAGTTCTAGTAACCGAAACTGATCTGGATGAACAAAGCCTAGCTAACATATGCTTCGATTTTAATTTTTTTTCATTTTTTAATGCAACTCAATATATTCTCTTAAGATGCTTATATTTTTGCATCTGTATACAGTTTTATTATGTTTATATACAACACAATGTCACCAAATGTTCCTTATCAGGTGAAAAAATGATAATTTGATCAAGTTAAATACTCAGCAATATTATCAATTCGTGTTTCTAACTATAAACAATCTATTGCTGTAATGTGTTTCTTCAGTTATTTTGCTTCTTAAAACAGATCTAAGGGATTAATGAGCATGGACATGAGTACTAACATCTACTTACAAAATGCAAGGTAACTAGAAACGTCAAGTGTGATATTTAAAGGAGATATCACGAACAAGCAGAAATAGTTTCATACGAACATCAGGCAAAATGATGAACTCATGAAACTCATACAAACTAATATACTATTAAGTGCTTTTGAAATACAATAATAATCATTAAATCAACCTTAAAACCCTAAATTTAAGCGAGTACCAACAACATCTCACTAGAATTCTCGAATTCATATAGTCAGATCAAGAGTACTCGCCAATCTTGGATTTTTTTGCAACATTCGTTGTCTTCTAACCAGCTAACACCTCGACTGAACCATGTGGATCCTATTAGTCTTTCCCTTCTTTGGAGAACGGGAATAATGAAAAGAGACAGTGAGCTATCTACTTCTTCTATCTTTCGGACTTCTTTGATCTTACCTTCAATAACTTATGATTAAATTTTAAATCAAGACCGTTGGTCTACCGCTTTTCTTTTTTTTGTTTCGATCGAATTATCAAATCTTTGACTATTCATGAGTTGATGGTCTAAAAGACTTGACCTAGTGTTGTTTATAGCTTGTTTGATTACCCATTGTTGCATCAATCTTGCTTGATTTTCAACTCCATGGATTGACTCTTTTGTATTTTGTTCCTCCATGGATGAGTTCAAAATCTTGCTAGCACAATAAGCTCCATTACCAGTGATTAAGCCATGATCTGTCCTTCTAGTACTGATCATGTTGTTTCTCAATATCAAGCTTTCTGTGTAATTACTGCATCGATAATGCAATTGAGTCATGTGAGCTAGCTAGCTAGATAAGGACGGAAAGAATTAAACAAGTAACTTATGAAAGAAAATGAAGTAGTTACTATACCTTTGATCTTGGCTGATTAATCTTGGATTAAACCATGGGAATTGCCACAAACGTGAACATGTGATTGTTTCTCCCAGCATAGTAGTCTCCCTCATTTTATTTCTAAAGCAGAAAGAGAAAAGGTTACAGAAAATAGAAAATCAGGAAAGATCAAGAATTGAAAAACCCTAATTTGAAATAAAGTAAATTTATACTGATCAATGGTTGTAAGTAATTCAATTTGTTAGACTTAAGCATACCTTGGCCTTGATCATCTATCCTCTTGCTTCGATACATCTATATTTGTAAGAATGAAAAATACACAAAAAGGTCAACAATATTGAAGTTGCAATCAAATTATATAATTAGTAAATTAATTACCTTGTAGATGGCTTTTCACATGAGCAATACTGAGACCCTTCATGTTCATAAGTTGTAAAACCAGTTTAGGAGTTGCTCCTATACAAACACAAAGAAATACAAAGAGAAAGGTTGTTAAAAAATCAAAAACCCTAAAACTAGCTTGAATTTCAAGTAAGATTGAATCAATGAATTACTTTCTTGACCACCGAGTCGCTCCACAGCTCGAACAAATACAAGATGAAGCTCAGGAGTCCATCTCAATCTAGGCATCTTGGATCTTTTTTTATGATTTAATTTCACCGTATTTTCTAAAATTTTGTGATCTTTAATTCAACATCCATTTTGATATATTTTTATAAATTTTTAGCTTTTCACATTTTTAGTGGGTTTATTTTGAATTTTTTTAACAACTTTAACTTTAATTTGAATACAAACTTGATTCGAAAAAGATATATACTTTTGGAGACAATGTTTGATGGGCAAGAGAGTGTGTGAGTCTTTATACAAGCGAGAATGATGTTAATATGATGTTGCGGGAAAGCTACGGAAACCCAAACAAACGAATTCTCTAAGCGGGTAGGGAATTGCGAAGCGAGTTGGGTTATCAATTTTTATCGCCGCCGCTATGCGCGGGTATCCAACTAGTATACATAATAAATATACACTTATATTGATTATACATATTAAGCGAGTATTAAATACATATATAATAAATATACACTTATATTATTATATATACACCAATAGAGTGATATCTAAGTGTATAGGTGTGTGACCCCCGTAGGCTCACTTATTTTCAGCCGTATAAATATACATATGACATGAGCATATCCCAACACCAATAAGACACAATCTTTGTGCATCGCATGGATATGAATGACTCTATATAAAGATTGTGTCTTAATAATTAATGTTAAATGTTAATGATTAATTTCATTCATATAAAGTAGGGGTGAGCCGGAACTGCACTGCAAACCGCAAAAACTGCAAAACCCGCACCGCAAAAAACCGATCAGCAACAAAAAGCGATTTGCGGTTCCTGAAAATAGAAAAACCGCATTTTGCGGTGTTGTTTCGGTTTTCACCAAAAAACCTTACTGAACCACTTCGTCATATTCAAAAAAAAATTAATAAACCCACCAAATTTCATAATTTTTTATGATAAAATGCTTTTGTTTATACTTTCATTATTAATTATTTCAAACACATTTTATTAGTTAATTATTGTACTCCCTCCGTCCCACATTAAGTGTCCACTTGACTTTTTCAAAGTCTTTTTTCTTCAACTTTGACCTTAATGATTTCTTATATTGTTATATGATACTTGATGCAAGATATATGAATGGATAGAGTTTTGAATATGTTTTTCGTTGGTAGAATTTTCGTTCAATATTATATAACACAAACAAAAATATTTATGGTCAAAGTTGAGGAAAAAAGACTTAAAAGATTCCATTGTGGACACTTAATATGGGACGGAGAGAGTATGAGTTTTAGGTCATATAATTTTATTTTTCTTTCTATTTATCATCAAAGTCTTTAAAAATTCTTTATTTCATTTGACTTTTACTATTGTATAAATTTATAATTTCATACTAACACACACCATTTTATATATACGTTTCAACCCATCATGTAACCTTATAATATATTCATTTTATAATAAGTATATACTAGAAAATATAATTTGAAAAAAAACTTTAAAAATAAAAAAATCTACAGAAACCACAAAAACTGTGCGATTGTGGATTCTCATTTTGTATAAACCGCAACTGCGGATGCGGTTTAGTTTTTGCCCAAACCCGCACCATGCTCACCCCTATAAAGTCTTGAACTTCAAGCTTTA
>BQNB010161792.1:0-14639 GCA_026074375.1 Tanacetum coccineum | reverse complement strand
CAATCGATGTTTTGACTGATTCAACATTATTGATTTGCTTTTTAGGAGGAAAAAGTTGTGAAAAAGGATCATCATTTAAAACTTCAAGCAATGATTCTAAGTAGACTACATCATCATCTTCATCATTAAAATCATCTTTCAAATTCATGTCTAAAGATTCATCACTTTCTAAAAACTCTTCTATTTCTTGTTCAAGAAGCATCTCACTTCCTTCAAAAGGAGTGAAAGGTGGAGGGTCCAAAATTATAGAAGTTGAATCACCACTTTCGGTAAAGTCCAAAACTTTTGGAGCATACTCCGCACAAGTTGCATCAATAAGGTCAATTCGGTTCACGGACTCAGAATTGTCATAAGAAACCGTGGGAGTGTCACCACACTTAAGTATCAAAGATTGATCATCATGTCTTAAAATGATTTCCCCCTCATAAACATCAATTAAGGCATGAGCTGTGCTCAAAAATGGCCTTCCTAAAATCAAAGGAACTCGGGGGTCCGCAGCAAAGTCTAAAATCACAAAATCGACCGGGAAGTAGAATTTTCCGACCTTAACGAACACATTTTCGGCTATCCCGAGGGGTTTAGAAATTGTTCGGTCGGCTAATTCTAGAACCATTCTAGTACTTGTAAGGTCAGGAAGTCCAAGTTTCTTCCAAATAGACAAGGGCATGAGATTGATACTTGCACCTAGATCCGCTAGTGCCAAGTAATTATCAAACTCCCCAAAATCACAAGGAATGAGAAATCGTCCCGGGTCACCAAGCTTTTCGGGAAGCTTTTTGAGAATGACCGCAGAGCAATTAGCATTCATTGGTGTCTTTGTTATTTCAATTAACTTGTCTTTGTTACTTAACAACTTTTTGATCATCAAAGCAAACTTGGGCATGTGAACAAGAGCATCCGCAAAGCTAAGTTCAAAATGAAGATCTCGAAAGATTTCTATGAACTTTGAAGCTAAGATATCATCTCTTTCACGATTCTTGTCCTTTTCAACCCTTGAAGGGTAAGGCAAATTTGTTTTGGTCTTTAAAGGTTCATTATCAACTCTAGGCTCAACAACGGGTTCTTTTTCTTTGTTTTGGACCTTTTCCTTAATTTGAACTACCGGAGGTTGGACTCTTGCGGTACTTTGTGAACTATTAAGTTGCACTTGGTCCTTTGTCACCTCGGTTTCCTTAGCCTTCTCATTGTCCGGATTGACAAAAGGAGGGGGCATAGGAGGTAAAGGTCCATCAAGAACAACACCACTACGGGTGGTAATCCCTTTGCATTCATTCCTTGGATTAGGAATCGTATTACTCGGTAAGGTTCCTGAACTCGATGCATTATTATTTCCCATTTGCTTTTGAAACATGTTAAGCATCATATTTTGAAAATTCCTTTGTTCATTTTGAAAATCTTGTTGTTCCTTTTTGAAATCATTCAAATTCTTTTGCAAATTATTCAAAGTAGCATCATTCGCTTTTGTGTAAGCCTCAAACCTTGAGTAAGTAACCGGAGCTTGTGTACTCGGGACTTGATAAGCTTGAGCTTGTTGTGATAAGCCCGAGTTAGCTCCATGGTTAACTTGATTGGTTTGGTTCACATTTCTATTCCCATTATACCCTTGATTAGCATTATATCCTTGGTTAGGTCTAGAAGCTTGTGGATTGGGTTGATTAAAGCCTGGTGGTCTTATTTGGTTTGCTAAGTTGGGAGCACGGTACCCGGAATTTCCATTTTGAACAAAATTACCAACCGAAGCGGTTTGTTTGGAAATTAATCATGATAAACCTGGTACTCATAACGCTTCCCTCTAGTCAGTCTGGTCACATATTATAAACTTATGATTACTACGCACAAGTAGTACACCTTTCCTCCACCCTCATCGGCACGGAGTAGTCACAAGAGCTTTCATCGAAATTTTTCATCTCCTTCATTGCTCATTCCTAAAAGTCAAAGTCATCTATCCTCTGAATGCCCGCTGCACTTGTATGGAATGCAAATGTTTAGATGATGAAGAAGTAATAGAATATGAGGAGCATTCGTACTCACTCCGCATCACGGTGTTCGTGAACATCTAACTTTGGCCTTATGCTCTATAATTGTGTAAGTCTTCGGTTGGACTTTGTAGAGAAAATTGCCACCGGCATCGGAATTAAGAGAATCTTGATCATTATAAGCGCACATAGAATTATAAATAGTTCTAATTGGTGAATGAAGCGAAAACGCCGAGATAGGACGACTTCTTAAAGTTCCTCATCGTTGAAACGCCCCAACTCGAGAAGATATCTTGCGCAATTTGTCGAAAAATTCGTTATTTAATTCCGAAGGTTGTAGTCTTAGAAGGTGAAAGAAAAAGTTTATGAACTAGACACTAAGATCCATCCCATGTAAGAATAGAATTCGGGGGTTCTTTGTCAAGCCACGTTTGGCAACCGTCAAGAGAAAGGGAAATAGAAGAAGTTTGATGGTGGGTTAGGATACAACCGAGTACCGTCCTACAGATTATTGTTATGCTTCAAAATGACGTAATATGAGCATAAGAGGCTCCTCATCATAACCTCCTCGAAAAATTCGATTTGAACAAGATGTAATGAGAGAGAAAAGGAGAAAAGATTAAGTCTAAAATTTTGAGCATTGATGAGTGGTACAACTATAGCACTTTCAAACCCCCTGTGGAGACATTTGAAGTATGCCGTCGTAACCATAGGTCGGAATTCCTTCGACCATTTGAATTGGAAACTTATCAACAATAGAGATTGCCTCTTGTTGTTGTCGAGAACGTCGACGATTACGTCTTCTCGGAATTGTGTATTCAAGAAGAACGGTGCGCATCGACGTAGTGAAAATACTAATAAGAAGGAATTTGAGATTAAAAAGAGTTATTTTTGGAAATTACAATTTTAGTATTTATTAGGAATGGAACACAAAAGATATTTTTGGGAACGTTAATTACAATGCTTCACGATAAGTCTCCAAGATTACTCACAAGTGAGCGAAAAAGCTAGCAGCCTCAATGACGTTCTTAGCAAGTACTATCGAGCCTTGTATTCTGACTCCTTCCCATTTCGTGACGGACTTATTATTGTAGAACACTCACTAAAGACAGATCCGTCAAAGATAGACATTTCTCTCTCCCCATTTAAAGACATGTCAAAGTCACTCACACGGATCTAAATTTCTAGAGAGGACGACTGTTTCTATGCAAGATCGAGAGTAATTGTGTCACAATACAAGACTAGTAGCGAGTAAGTCGTAAATTGGGGTATTATGTTACGGATTCTTATTCACTCACAAAATTATCTGACTATCGAAGATACACTTCTAATTAATGAACGTTTTGTATATATTTTTTTTTATAAAAAAAATAGCAAAGTAACTTCCAAGAAAGAAGGGTCTTCAAAACTCTACTTCAACGAATATCCTCAAAAATCGTTCACGAGATCCCCGGCAACGGCGCCAAAATTTGGTTGCGTGTATAAGCACTAGTCAAATTTATATATATATAGTATTAATCCCGTGAAAATTCTTTCCAAATTACTTCTCAAACAAGAGAAATAAGAGGATAAAATCTCACTTAAGAAAACACAATACGTATATTTTTTAACCGGGAAGTATTTTCTTCTCGGGTCGTGTCCCAACGAAATCGTGAATTGAGATTCGGGAATAATTCGGATTCGAGTTAAGAATGATAAAGGATTTTTGAATTTTGAATTACACTACAAATATAATAGCTCAAAACAATTAACTATCACGAAATTTGAATGCACGAAAATTAAAAACGTGAGCTAAAACTGAAATTTAAAATCTAAGGCACTACTTTTAACAAATTTTATACCTAAAAATCACAAATTTAAAAAGAAAATTTTAGGAAAAAGAATTAGAATTTTTTAACTATTTTTGAATTTTTTATGAATTTCTAAAGAAAAATGAATTATTAAAAATAAACTTTTTCTAAAAATTATCACTAAAATTCTACTTTTATTTTTCAAAAATACTAGATTGAAAAAGAAAATTATTACAAAAAGAATTAGAATTTTTCAACTATTTTTCTATTTTCTATGAATTTTATAAGAAAAAGAAATTACTTAAAATCTATTTTAATTCCTAGAAAATACAAACTTAATTGGAAAAATAAAGAAAAATGGTTTTTAACTATTAAAAAGGTGCAGAAAATCAATGGAACAAAAATGCCCAAATTTTATAAACCAATTGAACCCTAATTTTGCCAATTAAAGTATAAACCCTAATTTTTTTAAAACTAATTCTAAAAATATTAAACCTATTTTATTAATACCAAAAGACAGGGTAGGAAATGTAACAATAGAAAGTAAAGGATAGGCGGGAAAACTATCAAAAATTTACACTTTAATGAAAACGGGCAACCCTAAACTATTGCAAAAGTACCAATTAGACCCTACGATTTGGCTTATTAAAAAAAATGAGAATAAGCAAAAACTTAAAACTACAAAGTTGGAACTGAGCTTATACACAACAACTTTAACAAAGACACTTTGAACTTTTATCAACTTAATAAGCTAGAAAATTAGCTTCTAATACTGTATCACAGAAACTAAGGCTTAACTATCTTTTTCAAACTTTGGCTTATATCTAGCTTAATACTACATGAAAACAAAAACTAAAAGAAGCTATAAGATGCTTGTGATGTGTACTAGGTATATCTAACAAGAAATAAGCCACAAGTAAACAAGATTAACAAGGAAATTACTCTTAAAAAACTAAAGTCCAGGCTTGATGACTGAAATTAAGAAATTCTAATAAGCTAATTAGCTTAAAACTAAATCCTATAAGCTAAAATTTTGAATATAAGCTATTCTATGATTATATGATGAACCTAGATAAAAGGCTTTTTAAAATATAAACTAGAAATAGAAATCAAAAAAGATTAAGCTGAAGATCCAAGCTGTTGCTAACACTACTTTTTGCAAGATCACAAAAGCTAATCTAAAAGCTTAAAAATGAATCTTAAGAGATGAACTATATTAAGCTAATGGAGTACTATTAATGTGCTTAAAACTAGATTCTAACTACTTAATACAAGAGCTAAAAAGTGGTTTAAAAATGATAAGCATCAAACAGTACTTACTGAGTAAGTACTGTTGATTGCTGATCTACTTGGTAAAACTCAAATGCAGGCTAAATGCTTAGGTAGAAACTCATAAACTCACTTACTTAGTGCTACTAAACCTACATTTACCAATATTGAACTCTAAAACAATGTGAATCACTTTTTCTATAAAACTACTAGACCCTAAACTGTCCTGGTGCTAGTAGTGTTTTTTTTAAGCTCTAAACTTTAAAATTTTACAAACTAAGTTGCAACACCTATTTAAAACTTGATAACTATGCAAGTCTAAACTATGTAAAGTGAATTGACAGAGTTATGTTGACTCTAAAAGTCAAAATCACTTTAACCCAAACACTAGTTAACATAAGCTGTCTCATCTAATTTTTACTTAAATCCTATTTTAAAACTAAAACTGTTGCAACCTTATAGCTACTCTAACTTTAACTAACCTAATTAAGCTACTTGATCACTAAAAACTAAAGCTTATTAATAGAAATAAGCTAGTTTATCAGCTAGCCTTTTATTCTAATATGACAGAATTGAAAGGAATGAAAACTAAATGGATTTTAACTAAAACAGCTTAAAGCATTTGAGTATCTATACTAACTAAACAATTTGAACAGGATTAAGCACAAGGAAAATCAAAGAAATAAGCTATATGAACTAAGCTAAATATATGCTAAAATCAAGAACATGAAGCTAACCCTTTGCACTTTGTAGTCTCTGACCTTAGGTCACTCTTTCTGAGTGAGTGACCTCAAATTAAAACCTATATGGCTACCTTAGCCTCTAAACCAATAAGCTTTAAGCTCAATAAGCTTCTTTGAGCTTGTTACTCCATAAGCTTCCAAAATTGAATCAAATTGAACTCAAATGGATAATTTTGAACACTAATAGACAAAAACAGTATGTAGAAGATTTTTATAACATTTGAACAACTTGAGAATTAGAAAAAAACTCAATAAGCTAAAATTAGCTTATTACAAGCTTATTGATTCAAAACAGCTTATTTCATGAAAATTTGAACACAAACTCAACTCATATGACTTTATTACTTAAGAAAGAAGAATACAAGATTAAGAGCAAGGAGTACAACTGAATTTGAAAGTTTAAAAGCTTATTTGAAAACGATGAACAGTAAATGAAAGCTAAAAAGGAAAAATTACAAAGAAAACTGAAAATTTTACTCACTAACTACTCTCTAAAACTAACTAAGAGCTTCCTATTTATAGTCGAGAGTGATAAGAAGATAGAAAACTCATTCATCTAAGCCCTGATACTTCTCTTCTCTTTGAATTTAAGCGTTGGATCCAAATCATGAGGTGTTCGGACCAATTAGAGGTTGCCACGTCATAGAAATGACGTAGAGAGGCTAAAATACGAGGTGGTGAGAGTGTGGGAAGAAACGGGAGAGACTTAGGGCAAATTGGGTTTGTTGGGGATTTGGGCGGGAAAAACGGTTAGGAGCGGTTAGGGAAAGGTTTAGCCGCGTTTAGTGTTTGAAAGTTTGGGAAAATTGCAAAAGTAGTCCTTGTGTTTCATTTCCACAATGTATGTTAAAATAACTCCGGATTTGACAATATCTAGCCCTTGTACTTTCCTATCTCCTTTTTCCTCTAATAACAAACTTTCTAACTTTGTCAATTTTGGTCCTTTGACTTCAAAATATCCAAAGAGCCCTTGAACTTTGAAAACTTGACATTATTAATCCTTTGACTTCAATTGGGTCTTACAAATTGGGTGACTTTCCGTTTACTTGTGTCGGAGCTGATCCGGCTTTGATAACTTTTCTTAAATTTCTCTCTTGTACTTGTCTCTTCTGTTTCTTGTCGGTTTTTGCTTGTTTTTGCTCTTTTTGATTTTATTATCCTTTCTTACACGTTAAGACACAAAAGCACACATATTTCTATCGTTTTTTTTTTTATTTTTGTCTTTTGCATATTTTTTCTAGGTCTTTATTGGGCGAAATCCCGGGTATTTAATGTATACAATTTAACATTTATCAATCTTTTAGAGAGAGAAAGAGGAGAGAGAGAGAGAGATAATTAAGAGAAAATAGAAAAGGAATTAATATTAGAAATGAACAACTAACTCTTTTCTAAATAGAAAAGAGTTTATATACCCCGTCGCGTTAAATGACGCGCGGGATATTTAACTAGGACCCAAGCTCGGGTTTTGCTTGGGATTAAACCCGAAACATATACAATATTAGATAAACTATCGAGCCCGATTCCCGATACTTTCCTATTACAACGTTAACTAATTGATTGACCGAGACTTAAATACATAATGAACGAACTTCATGTTCGACTCAATATTTTGAGGCTAACACGTCCCTTGTGTAAGAAATGCACTCTGCATCACATAGGACCTTGCACTGTTAAGTGTAATACTTGCAACAAGGTGGGCCATCTGACCAAGAACTGTAGAAACAAAGGGCCAACCACTAGAAGTAATCTGCTACCAGTGACAGTTACTTGTCATGCTTGTGGAGAGAAAGGGCATTATGCAAATCAGTGCCGAAAGACCACCAACAACAATGCCCAGGGAAGAGCCTACATGCTGAAAGTTAGGAATGCTCACCAAGACCCGAACGTAGTCACGGGTATGTTCCTTCTAAACCAACATCTAGCTAGAGTATTATTTGATTCTAGAGCCGATAAAAGCTTCGTATCCATATCTCTTGCCTCTATGCTAAATATTCCACCCATTACAATAGATACGTTTTACAATATCGAAATGGCTGACGGAAACCTAGTAAGCACAAACACTGTTATTTAGGGTTGCACCCTGACCTTGTTAAATTAACCTTTCGAAATTGATCTTATGCCAATCAAACTCGGTAGGTTCGACGTCGTCATTGGTATGGATTGGTTATCCAAGTATCATGCTAGAATTATCTGTGATGAGAAAGTCGTCCACATCCCAATCAACGGTGAAACTTTGATCATTTGAGGTGACCAAAGTAAAACCCGACTAAATCTCATATCTTGTATAAAAACCAAAAGATATATATCCCGAGGTTGTCAAGTTTTCGTAATCCAAGTAATGGAAAAGAAGTTAGACGAGAAAAGACTAGAAGATATCCCAGTAGTCAGAGAATTCCTAGAAGTTTTTCCTGAAGATCTACCTGGCCTTCCTCCCGTTCGCCAAGTAGAATTCCAAATCGATTTAATTCCAGGAACAACACCTGTAGCCCGAGCACCCTATAGATTAGCTCCTTCAGAAATGCATGAACTATCTAACCAACTTCAAGAGTTAGCAGACCGAGGTTTTATACGACCAAGGACTTCACCTTAGGGAGCTCCTGTCTTGTTTGTTAAAAAGAAAGACAGATCTTTCAGAATGTGTATCGATTACCAAGAGTTGAATAAACTTACCATAAAGAATCATTACCCATTACCCAGGATTGATGACTTATTTGACCAACTTCAAGGTTTGAGTGTCTACTCGAAGATTGACTTAAGATCAGGCTATCATCAACTGAGAGTCAGGGATGAAGATATTCCCAAGACTGCTTTCATCAGATAAGATACAGACATTATGAATTTCAATTGATGCCATTTGGTTTAACTAACGCACTTGCTGTATTCATGATCCCATGACCGTGTGTGAAAACCAACTTTGACAAATTTAAATATAGTGTTCATCGAGGATATTCTTATCTACTCTAGTAACAAAGAGAGCACGGAGCAAATCATCGAGAATAATCAAGAATTACTCAAGAAAGAGGAAGTTGTATGCCAAGTTCTCACCAAGTGTGATTTCTGGATTCGTATAGTGCAATTTCTTGGACACTTAATTGATAGTCAAGGACTTCATGTTGACCCCGCCAAGGTTGAAGCAGTTAAGAATTAGACATCTCCTACTACACCCATAGAAATATGTCAATTCTTAGGACTTCCAGTTTATTATCGAAGATTTATCAAAGATTTCTCGAAGATTGCAAAGTCTTTGACTGAATTAACCCATAAAACAAGAAGTATATCTGGGGAAAAGACCAAGAGTTAGCTTTTCAACTACTAAAACATAAGCTATGTGAAGCTCCAATCTTAGCATTACCAGAAGGAAATGACAATTTTGTTGTTTACTGTGATGCATCCCATCAAGGTCTGGGAGCAGTGTTAATGCAAAGAGAGAAGGTTATTGCATATGCATCCCGACAACTTAAGCCTAATGAAGAAAACTATACCACTCATGATCTTGAATTAGGAGCAGTAGTGTTTGCTCTTAAAATTTGGAGACACTACCTATACGGTACAAAGTGTACTGTGTTCACTGATCATAAAAGTCTTCAGCATATCCTTGATCAGAAAGAGTTGAACATGAGACAACGTCGTTGGCTAGAATTGCTTGCAGATTACGATTGTGAAATTCGCTACCATCCTGGAAAGGCAAATGTATAGCTGATGCTAAGCCGAAGGGAATGAATCAAACCACTCCGAGTTAGATCATTAGTTATGACCATTCATCTAAAATTACCATTACAAATTCTCAAAGCTCAAACTGAAGTAATCAAGGAAGAAAACATCAAGGCTCAAAACTTACGAGAAATGGACAAAGCATTTGAAATCTCAGTCCTGATGGAACTCGTTGTATTAAAAACCAAAGCTGGTTACCACTTTTTGGTAATATGAGAGACTTGATCATGTATGAGTCCCATAAATCGAAGTATATCCATTACACTACCATTCTGACAAAATGTTATGCAGGATCAAAGAAACTCTATTGGTGGCCTAACCTGAAGCAATCATCGCTGAATATGTTGGAAAATGTTTGACATGTTCTAGAGTTAAGGCAGAATGTCAGAAGCCATCCGGCTTACTGGTACAACTGGAGATTCCTATGTGGAAGTGGGAAAGAATAACGATGGATTTCATCACAAAACTACCCAAAACATCAAACGGACTTGACACAATTTGGTTCATTGTCGATCGCCTTACCAAATTCGCACATTTCATCCCTACCCGAGAGACAGATAGTATGGAAACCCTTACAAGATTGTACATAAAGGAAATAGTCTCCCGGCATGGAGTACCAATATCCATCATCTCGGATCGTGACAGTCATTTCACGTCTAGATTCTGACAATCATTACAAAAGACTTTTGGTACTCAATTAGATATGAGTACGGCATATCATCCTGAAACCGATAGACAAAGTGAAAGAACCATCTAAACACTCGAAGGATGGGAAAAACACTTACCATTAGCAGAATTTTCTTACAATAACAGTTACCATGCCAGTATTAAGGCATCACCATTTGAGGCACTTTATGGTTAAAAGTGAAAATCACCTGTTTGCTGGGTCGAAGTTGGAGATGTTCAACTTATGGGACCAGAAATAATCCATGAAACCACTGAAAAGATAGTGCAAATTCGACAACGCTTGCAAGCTGCAAGAGACCGGCAGAGAAGTTATGCCAATGTAAGACGAAAGCCTTTAGAATTTCAAGTTGGAGATCGTGTTATGTTAAAAGTGTCACCTCGTAAAGGTGTCATCCGATTCGGAAAACGAGGAAAGCTTAATCCCTGGTACATTAGACCTTTCAAAATCCTTGAACGGATTGGCCCAGTGGCATATAAACTTGAGCTTCCTGAAGAGCTCAGTAATGTCCACAGTACTTTCCACGTTTCTAATCTAAAGAAATGCTTATCTGATGAATCCCTTATCATTCCAATGAAAGAGCTTCGACACGATGACAAACTCAACTTTGTGGAATAACTAGTAGAGATCATGGATCGAAAAGTCAAGCAACTAAAACAAAGTTGTATTCCTATAGTCAAAGTAAGATGGAACTCTAAAACAGGACCAGAATTTACATGGGAACGCGAAGATCAGATTCGTTCCAAGTATCCACATCTGTTTTCAAACATCACTCTGGCATCCAACTAAATCTCGGGACGAGATTTCTTTTAAGGGAGGGAGACTATAACAACCTGTAATTTTCATCACTATAGTTGTCCATCTATTAAATTAGATGCACTGTAATATCCATCTATTATATATATACCACCTTTTTACAGGAAATTTTTTGCTTTATCTCATTATGCAACGTAACTTGCATCTCCAAAGTAAACGAGCTCACACAACCTCTACCAATGCCATCTATATCTATGTTTATATCATGTAAACATCCTAATATGTCAAGTCTATATCTTAATAACATTTTTACCAAGTACATTATCCATTTAACGTACCATTTATAACGTTATATCAAAATAGACTTTACCCGTTAATGTTTATATCAAAACCCTAATTATATGTAATGTATACATATAAAATGAATGTGCAAGCCTTCAAGCATGTGTACAAGTGTACAATGCATAACATTTGAATATCTTTTCCCTCCTAAATCAAGTTACAACTTTCTAAAGCCCAATGTACAAGTCAATAATGCAAGAAAACCAAACGGTCATTTTACCTACTAAATCACTTTAGTTTCTTACTACCACAATAGCACAAGGTACAAACACTTAATGCATGACTTCTAAACCCTAAACCTAAACCCTAAATCGTCCTAAAACCCTAATCTAAAACCCTAAACAAAACACTAAAACCATAGTTTCATTTTAAACCTAAAACTAAACCCTAAACCTTAATCCTAAACGTTAAATCTTAATCCTAAACCCTAATCCTAACATTAAACCTTAATCTTAAACCCTATTCTATCATAAACCTTAACCCTAATTCGAATTCAAACCAAAAACCCTAACCCGAGACCAAAACCAAACCCGACACCCTTTTTCTTTCATTTTTGACCCATTTACA
Source organism: Tanacetum coccineum (assembly GCA_026074375.1). Lineage (NCBI taxonomy): Eukaryota > Viridiplantae > Streptophyta > Magnoliopsida > Asterales > Asteraceae > Tanacetum > Tanacetum coccineum. Next base: position 2,800 of record BQNB010161792.1, on the reverse strand, counting down.
CCTAAGCTAGTAACCTAGCACCTCAAGCACCTCTATAACCTCACCACCATGTCACCAAGCAATCATACAAGCACCTCCATCACCTCCCTTGGCCACAAAGTTTGTTTTGTCACCTCCTTGTCCCTTCTTGTATGTCGCGGCTACACCACCACCCCACACCTCATCATAGCTTGTTCTAGCTCTTCCTACTCACCCTATACTCTTCCTTAGTCATCACTCTACAGCCCTTGATCCCTACTCTAAGTATTCTTGGGCACCAAGGGGTTTTTGAACCCTATATAAGCCGAATCCAAGCAACCCTTTCAAACACACCTCAAATATTCATCACAAACACAAATGGAGTTCTAGCCCAGCCAAGGAAGAAGTAGAACGTCCCTAAGATCAGAATAGGAGCCAAGAATCAAGAGAATGAAGGTCTTGAATCCATATCTAGGCGTACGAACCCAAAAACCCCATTTCAACCCATTTTAGCTCAAGTAAGCTTAAATGTTGTTCAATAAACTCATAATCTATTTTAGAATATTCATAAGACTCCTAAGATCTTATATGAACTCTTGTTAAAGCCTTGAATCCTCAAACCCATACGTTTTTGGTTAAAACCCTAAAAATAACCCCTTTTGATTTTCTAGCTAACGAATCCTTTTTCTAAACTTTTGTTATGTTAGAACATCTTATTTTAGCTTATTTTAATAAGCCATGACCTGCAAAACTCTTTTGGATTTCAAAAATATCACAATTATGAATTTTGGACTTGATTTGCAAATGTTTTCATGCATAGGGGTATATATCGTAACTTTCTGAAATTTAATAACTAATGGGGACTGAAAATGTCATTCCCTTAAGTTATAACTACAAAGGGGCTGTTTTTTCGATGTTCCTAGAGTTAAAGGGTTGAAATTATAATAATACTTTAAATATAAAGGACTAAATTGTAAAAATTTTATAAATCAAGGTATTTATTCCATTTTTGCAAACTTTAAACATATAAAATATAATATATTATATACAAATTATAAAAATATATATTAATATTATAAAACTTGATTTCATTAAAACCCGACACATCAATCGTTATTAATCATCGATCGACGCATTATAAAACAATTACGTTATATATTTAACGTAATTTATCATCGACTAGCTTTTGAAGAAACTTAAAATCTTATCGTATCACGTTACTAGGGAATTTCATGTGAGGGGTTCCATTTGAGTATTTGTTTTGACGAGTTTGCTGGGTTTACGATTTAAAGTGCCCTGACTCCTCAAACGATACTACATGGCCTCTAGATTATGATAGCCCGAACAGTGATACAATATTTCTATAAATTAATAAATCAAAGTAATACGTTAAACTTTATAAAGTTTTAAAACATAAACCATCACACTAAGACTTGACATATTACCCCAGGTTGCGTGACGAGGCCGTTACTTTCACTTGATATACTTTTGCCATCAATCAGATTTTCCTGTTAAGGTGAGTTCATAGCCTCGCTTTTAAATCTTCTAATGTTTCATAAACCCGCGAGGAGGATACATGTTATAAACCAATAATAACGAGTGTTTTCCAACTAACTGACTACTGATATATTATTGCCTAAGTCCTTACTTTTGCCATTAAGACCCCACTATCATGAACCGTTAATTACTTTTCGGAGTAAGCGCGAATGCTGTGAATAGATCTATTTGGGACTGAACTTCCCCGTTGGTGTACCTATACTTTCTGGTAACCAAACGCACTTCATTTGAATCACTATGCGGGTGTTTGGCAAAGGCACCCGTTGGGGCAACTTCTTGTGATTATTGATTATCTCAAGGTCTCGGTGTCATGAGCTTAGGGCAATAATATTGTTTTCTATAGTAATTGTACTCAGTGCAATTATTACACTTATGGGTGTATAACAACGTAACCCACTGTTATGATGACTTGTATTCAAACTGTTTACCATAAACCTATGAATATCACTCAACCATTGTGTTGATCTTTTTAGCATGTTTATCTCAGGTATTTGAGTAACTTATGGCACAGAGTGGCAAGGACTTGAAGATGGCTAAACTGTTATCATTCAAACTTTATGTTTCTAGATTTTTAGGACCTCTCTTTTGTAAAAACTCTGATGAATAAATGAATAACTAGATTTTCCAAAAACGTCTCTTTACGATTTGTTTTCTATGATTATGACTATTATACTATGAAATAATACCCCAGATTAGCTTTCGCTGCTATATGTCAAAGTGGGGGTGTTATAAAAATTCCCTCACTTAACTCAGTCGCGACTTTATGTGCATCATAAAACAGCTCGGCATCAAATTCAACTGCCTCGTGGATCAACTTTGTTCCTAAGGGAGTCGCTTTCATCCCCATAATAAACATGGTACGGTGTTACCTTGCACCCAAATTTGTAAGTCATGTTTGTGAAATCTGGAGGCTTTGAGAAACACTTCTAATCTATCGTTGGATAATTTGTTAGTAGCATTGGGCTTGCCCGGTTTTGCAACATCTATATTGATCTACAAAGAGGTCGTGCAAAACAATTAAACATGAGATGAAGGAGATGAAAACTACAAAATGAGTTAATATTCATATGTGAAATTAACCAAAATGTCTTGTTTATAAGGAGATGGATTGTAACTGGCAGCTTTTATTATACCTAATATTTTTTCGATGAGTAAGAAAGGTGGCATAGATGAAAAGAAAAAACAAAGAAACATGTTGTTTGAATCAGGTGCAAACTTGTCAGCAATGACCATATCAGTTGGTAACAATAGGGAAACTCCTTTGGCCTTAGCAAGGAGTGTGGTT
>BQNB010161789.1:3496-14639 GCA_026074375.1 Tanacetum coccineum | reverse complement strand
TTTGGCCTTTCAAGTTTGTGTTAGCCACCTTTTTTAGTCACTTATTCTGGTTAATAAGTAAATTTTATTTTATTATTACTATTAATATTTTTTTTCATTAAAATTGTTATGTGTTCATTCGCTTAACATTGTGTAAGTATTAAAAATGTAAATGTATATATGTTAAATTTTTTAGTCACTTATTTTGGTTAATAAGTAATTTTTATTTTATTATTACTATTAATATTTTTTTTCATTAAAATTGTTATGTGTTCATTCGCTTAACATTGTGTAAGTATTAAAAATGTAAATGTATATATGTTAAATTTTTTAGTCACTTCTTTTGGTTAATAAGTAATTTTTATTTTATTATTACTAATAATATTTTTTTTCATTAAAATTGTTATGTGTTCATTCGCTTAACATTGTGTAAGTATTAAAAATGTAAATGTATATATGTTAAATTTAAGTGTTAAGTAAATAAATGTAAGCTTAAAACATAAAGTTTAATGAGAAATGTACAAGTTAGTTAGACCAACTTTTCCTATAGAGATGACACTAACTTAAAGTGACTTGAGCATATTGTGGACTGTTAAAGACGTTTAACTAGATTCGTAGGTCAAAGGCACGCTCGTATAACTAGAGTTTCTAATAAAACAAGCGTTAATTTAATAAATTGACACGACCATTTAAAAAGTGACTCTACAAATATATAATGGAGTCAAAATGTCGTAAGTTGGTAACGGTTACTAACCTCAAAATAGGCAGTTGTCACAGTATAATATATATGTAAAATAGTCAAAATGAATAAAAAATGTAGACTAAACTTAGTCTAGAGTCGGGTTCATATTTAATATATGTGTAACGATGTACGCGGGTTAACCTATCCGGTTACCCATAAAAGTTAATTTAAGCCAAAAATAAAAATATATTGTAAATGTACGAGGTTAAATAATAACCTGAAAATATGGATCGTTGGTCGAAGGCACGCTCGAAATCGAGGTTTAAATAAAAAGACAATTTAAGCCTAAAATGACCCGACTAACACAAAACAATTTACACAAGTAAATTTAGTCAAAGACGTTATAACAACTCTAATGGTTGTTAACCTGAGCTTGACGGTTATCACATCCTTCCCTCGTTAGAAAGAATATCGTCCTGAGATTCAGTTTGACTTACCAATGATTGCGTACTCGAAAATAGGTGTGGGTACTTGCGCTTGATCTCGTCCTCGCGCTCGCACATGAACTCGGGATCTATTTGTGAATTCCATCGAACTTTAGTGATAGGAATTTGACTATGCCTTAGTCTCTTAACCTTACGGTCCATAATTTCCATTGGCTCATCTATGAATTTGAGGTTGTTAGTGATATCTAATTTCTCCAGAGGAATAACAAGCGCTCTTCAGTTAAGCACTTCTTCTAATTAAGACGTGGATCACATCGTGAATTCCACATAGTTTCTGTGGTAGCTCAAGTTATTAAGCTACCGAACCAACTCTACTTAGTACCTTGAAAGGTTTAGAGTATCAATGGCTCAACTTGCCTCGCTTTCCAAAACGTATCATGCCCGCTCGACAAACTAGGTAACTTTTTCATAAAATCCATCTTGATCTTTTCCCATTTCTTAATAGCTTCAATCTTTGAAGGGTCGACATGAATTCCCTTTGCATTGACCACGTGACCAAGAAATTATAGTTCTCAAAACAAAATCTCACACTTGGAGAATTTGGCGTACCATTTGTTGTCCTTGAAAAACCTCAAAATGATATCTAAGTGTTGTACATGTTCTTCCTTAATTTGTGAGTAGATGGGAATATTATTAATGTACACCATTACGAGCTTGTCTAAGTAAAGTCTACACACTCTGTTCATTAGTCTCATAAATACAGCTAGTGCATTAGTCAACCCAAAGGGCATGACTGGGAATTCGTAATGCGCGTACCACATCCTGAATGCTGTCTTAGGGTGTCTTCTTACTTGACTCTTATCTGGTGATATCCTAAGCGTAGATCAATCTTTGAAAAGTGAGTTGCTCTTGTAGTTGATCGAATAGGTCGTTTATTCGAGGAAGAGGGTATCAGTTCTTAATGGTTAATTTGTTCAACTCCATGTAATCGATACATGTGCACATCAATCTGTCTTTCTTTTGACGAAAAGCACTGGTGCATTCTAAGTAATGAACTCGATCGTATAAATACTTTGCTCTGAAGTTCTTGTAGTTTCCTGGACAGCTCTTGCATTCCCTATGGTGCCAAACGATATTGTGCCTTATCTACCGGTGCCGCTCCTAGCACTAGGTCGATCCGGTACTTGACTATTCTAGTCGAAGGGAGTCTAGACAAATCTTTCGGAAAGACCTCGGTATGATTCCTTTCAATCGGAATATTTTGGGTATTCTTCACATTAGCTCCTTCGTCCATTACATGTGCCAAAAACGTGACACAATCCTTTTTCCAAGTATTTTCTCATATTGATAATTGACACTAGCTTTAAGTCCTTTACGGACCTATGTCTTGTACCACTAGAATCCTTTTGCCTTCTTAAGGAATTCGAATGATTATTGCAAAGGAATCAATTTCTGCTAAAACTCTAGTCCACCACTCCATTTATACTACTATGTTAAAGCTCTTTAGATTTTAAATCAATTGACGGTCCAAACTATGGTAAAACGACTCGTATAGACTCTAGGTTTGTAGAGCATAGAGGTACAATAATTAGTTTCCAAGATTCGTTCCTAGGTTGCGCGTGTTTCTTCTTGGAGTTATGGTTTTAAAATTTGTCCAAAGACATTTGTTTGAGCAAACGCTTGACCAAAGTATAATTTGAGTACGCAATATAACTAAAAAATTATCATGATATCATTTATGTAAAAAGAGATGTCACAAAAGTTTATGTAAGGTAAAGATAAAAAAAATTCCACGCACAACCTTATAATTTTTTAATGATGATCATGCAAAAGGATGAGCCTGTAAAAGTTTGTATTTCTTAGTAATCTTTGATTAAGTTAGCGTTTCAGCATAAATTGTATAAAACATTTATTAATAAAATAGTTCAAGTAGTGTATAATAAAGATTCTAAGATTTTGAAATCATTATTGGCAAACGTAATGAAATTGACACAATGAACTTATATATTAAGAACATTTTTCTAACGGTGGGTTGGATAATATCCAATAATATTTGTGGTTTAGAAGGATCTTATAATACATAGTTTTTGACACTAGACAATGAAATTATTTGAAATCTACTAATGCATCATGCTTTTAAAAGGTATTTAATAAAATATTTTACTCGTACAAATTTTTGTTACAAAGGACTTTGACTTATCCAAACTAGTTCCATCTTCGAAACATAAACACCAGAACGAAATTTTTATCTTGGTTACACAATTAATCAAATCATCAAGTATAAGGTTTCTCCTTCTCGTATCAATCTTTTTATCTCAAAAGGAGTCTTTTAGGTGATGGTCATACAACCAAACAAATAGAGTGATAACACTCCTAGGCGAGTTGCTCCAAGAGAAACTAATGACGTAATCCATTCCATTGGATATATTCCAGAACGAAATGTTAAAAGTATTAGATTTCCACGGTAAAAACAATGTCAGTCCACATAGTAGATAAGAAAATAGTCGCGTGCAATACGTAAGGTAGGATCATATACCCTATTAAATGTTGGAAATGACACGGGGAAAAATGAGTTTTGTGTGATATTACGATTGAAGTATGAAATAAATGAAAGTACGCTTAAAGGTATGAAGACGAGCTATATGCGCCATAAATGGCCTTTCAACAAGTCGACTACCAGTTGGAGTTCAACTCCTAGTAAAAAAGAAGACAGTTATGACGTATCAAAATGTAACAACACACCCCCCCCGCTCACCAATCAGGTTTTGTGGTGTATTACAGATCTTCGTCAGTCACGTGCTCATCTATCATGTAGTACGCTTCAAATGTCATGAAGACGAGACCTATTATTGCGCCATAAATGGCTTTTTCAACAAGTTCGTATACAGTTGGAGTTCATTCTTCCTAGTAAAAAAGAAGACAGTTATGACGTATCAAAATGTTCCTCCAACAACACTGCTGGGATGAATCAATCAATAATTGAGTGGTTTAGTATTAATCGAGCACTCCTACTCAAATTCACAGCCAAGACAGTTGGCTTAATAATGTGACAAAATAAGACAGAAAGGTAACCGCAATATAATTCGACGAAAATAACGAAAGAATGAACACCTCTATACGTCATGCATATGCAGTCTATCTGCTACTCGCTTCGAGTTCTGACTCGAAATCTATCGATTAGTCCTTCTCGGGGTCCTATGCAGGGTAAATGTACGAAGAGTAGTTAGGTGTGCATTGAAACTCACTCACTGAATCATCATTGTACGAAGACGATCTCTAATGGTATCCTAGTCAAGAGCACTAGCAGTCTTGAAAACGTCTGTCTAAAGATCAGAATACTAATATTTGGCGAGGTCTTCATCCGAATCGTATAATATACGAGAAGGTAAGCGACGTGACTTAGCAACCACGTCATGGTGAAAACAAAGACGTGCTTAGTTTATCGGGTCATAGAACGGCAAAAATAAAGATCACATATAAAATGACATATTGGACTATAAGACGAACATGAATACATGAAATATGAACGCACATGACCAATGCAATTTCAGGTGACATTATGCCTATGAATCCACCAAACACGATACATGGTAACTATTACCGACATTTCAAGATTCAACCTGAATTAGACAGTGTTGATCAAGTTCCGTCTAAGTAAGGTCAAATGATGTAATGTCCAGACTAGTTAACTCCTATCATGTTTGGTGTTTTATAAAAGTACTTTTTGGTTATAGTTGCGGTTTTTAGTTTTCGAAAAGGCATTCACTATAACCACGGCTCTGATACGAAATCTGTAACACCCTGTTAAAGCGGAAACACAGAGTGTAACAGCTCAAGGCACAAGCACATGGTAATAGTACAACACCATAATTTAATTTAAAAGAAATAGTATAATAATACGATAATTATCTTTGTAGAACATTGGCGTTTAAATGTAAGTTTATTGTTTAACAAAGCTTTGTCTTGACTATATAAATTAAAAGAGACGACACGGTATGACCATGATGCAATGCCTTCATAAAAAACTACTGACGATCACCTGAAATGCATGAGAAAACGGGTCAACAATGAAAATAGTTGGTGAGTACACGGGTTTATGAAAATACGGTAAATACCTATTTATAAATAAGTCTTCATGGCAAGAGTCCTGTGAATCTATCCTATTACAAGTCTCACCCATACAAGACTTGTAATAATTGCACATTCACCTACACTTCCATGATAAAGAACAAGTCTCAAAAATATAGTTTATAAAAGAAGACATCATGGCTAGAGTCATATGAATTTATCCCAATACAAGTCTAGCCCATACAAGACTTGTATCGTATAAATTCACACACAATTCCATGATATAAAGATATGTTCGATAATAGAAAGTATAAAAGAACAAAGCCACTTGGTTAATATTAATGTCAAAAGCCCATGCACATATATAGTGCCATGCACAAATGCCCCAATATAAACATTATGCAATTCCTAAACAAGGTGGAACGAGAGGTTGGCCGACCTGTAATAGCGATATCCATAATATTTACACTCCAGAACAGCGGAGCGCATGAACAGTACGTATAATTAGGTACGAGCAACTACCCAATGAGGGACTAACAATGTGAGGGGGTACGAATGGTACAACCCATATGATACGAACGGTATCCCACACATCCAACACTAATACATATGCATCTTATGTAATCATACAGAATACATGAAGTCTAAAAAGTCAACTTGTATTAAAAAAATACATAAACTTTAAATATTTAAACAAGTCTTACATATAAAAATAATATGCGAAGTCTAAAAGTTGCAATCCAAAGTATATCATAAATCACACGCAAAGTCTCAATTTAGTAAAGTCATGCATATATCAAAATAATACGAAAAGTCATAATTTGGCAAACGACGGATCTAAAAATCAATTCATAGTATGCAATATTCCCCAAAATAATGAGTACTAAAATGGGGATCATGTGAATACTCAAAAGCATTTATCAATTTAAAAAATAGTCCAATATAGCTCAAGATGTCCAAAATGTTTAATAAGTCATGCGCACATAAAATAGTTTGCAAAGTACGCTCAAATATTACATAAATTAGTAACCTTCATGCAAATCACCCCAAAAACGTATAAAACATTTAGTGGGGAGGCCATGAACTCACGAGAAATATTTTTATAAGTTCGCATATAGTACTAGTAATTCATAAAACCATAATAAAATAATTCATAAGACAATAGTAAAGCATTTCACATGATAAAGATCATGCATTTCACCCCAAAACGTATAAAACATTTAAAAAAAAGGGGCCGTGAACTCACCTCGAGAGTTAGAACAAGTACGATGATTTTCGGCAATCACAAACAAGTAGGCAACCCAACGAGCTCACAACCTTCTACCCAAGACCTAAGGTAAGTAAATATACTTAATTAGATCCTATATGATATGCTCGGACGATATAAACGCTTATTATATAGGTCTCATGTTTTCTTTCGTTTTCCAACGTTTACTTTTTAGCACTTCACTTAAAATCACAAAAATGTCCCGGTTTTCCCGTCACTTCAATGTCACGCTTGATCAAGTAAAAGTCATTTCTAGTCAAACTGCTCCATACACCTCATAATACCATATGTATAGTGTATCCAAAAGTATTTTCAAAGTCTCACTGTGGTTTTAACTTACTCAAATGGTCCATACACAATTTTTACTCAAATCTAGACATCCTTTTGTAATTCATCAAGCTGAGCACTTTAAATTATGTGTTTGACTTTAGGCTTCTGTAAATATTTTGTTAACATACTAAGCTAGTTACCTACCTAATTTTAGCTATGCAAGTGCTTCCAAAATTGATGTATGACTTTTATAAGGTGAGTGTTCAAGACAGTCCAAACTGTATTCGTAAAACTCATGTATTTTGTTTACACAACAATTAATACCGAGACCTCTTTTTGTGACAAAGGGAGAGTATTAAAATTTTAATAAATGCAGCAAAATTGAGAGCTTAAACTTATATATTTTAATCATAAGATTGAGAGCTTAAACTCTTGTCAACCATTAAGAAAAACAAATATAAACTTAACACTTAGCTTAAATGAATAAAATAGCTACAAAACTCAGCTAGATTTAAAAAAAATTATTTCCAAACAACCTAATCGCAAGATAAGCCCAAAATGTAGTTTGTGATCCAATAACAAAACTTAAACTTTGATCTTTTGTTCCACCAGAAACGCAGGAACATGCGACGGCTTTTGGAGCAGATTCATAGCAAGATTTTATTATCTTATTCTATATGAAATTGATTTCGACATATGTTAGTTTGATTAAAAGTCAAATATAAGAATTCATATATAAATTAATTTAATTTGTTCTAATTTCTGGAATGAAAAACTTATTTTAGAACTTTCACAGAACCGAACCAAGCTTCATAAATTAGACAACTAATCTTTATCTTAATAATAAATTGACTAGACCATCATTTTAAGGACAAAAATCAAAGTTATACATATAAACAATTCAAAAATTATATCAAAAATCATACCTAATTTGTGTTCTTAGATCAAACTCACACCTCCATTTTCATACCCAAAGTATACCCATCATGACTCAACATTTCTATGAATTAATATGTGTATTACTCCCTTTACTGAGTGTGGTGAGCTTATGTATAAAATATTGCTAATGTTCTAGTTTTTGTTTTAAATATGGAACATGAAACATTTTTGTTCGGCATACACGTATCCATTTACTTCTACACGTGGCTGGCCTATTATTTTTTTTTTATCATTTACAATTCAGCCCTACACCTGTAATTTATGATGAAAATTATCTTAAGTTACGCATTTGGCCTTTCAAGTTTGTGTTAGCCACCTTTTTTAGTCACTTATTATGGTTAATAAGTAAATTTTATTTTATTATTACCAATAATATTTTTTTTCATTAAAATTGTTATGTGTTCATTCGCTTAACATTGTGTAAGTATTAAAAATGTAAATGTTTATATGTTAATTTTAAGTGTTAAGTAAATAAATGTAAGCTTAAAACGTAAAGTTTAATGAGAAATGTACAAGTTAGTTAGACAAACTTTTCCTATGGAGATGGCACTACCTTAAAGTGACTTGAGCATACCGTGGATGGTTAAAGACGTTTAACTAGATTCGTAGGTCGAAGGCGTGCTCGTATAACTAGGGTTCCTAATAAAACGAGTGTTAATTAAATAAATTGACACGACCATTTAAAAAGTGACTCTACAAATATATAATGGAGTTAATATGTCGTAAGTTGGTATTGGTTACTAACCTGAAAATAGGCAGCTGTCACGGTATAATATACATGTAAAATAGTCAAAATGAATAAAAAAGTTTAGACTAAACTTAGTCTAGAGTCGGGTTCATATTTAATGTACGTGTAACGATGTACGCGGGTTAACCTATCCGGTTACCCGTAAAAGTTAATTTACGCCAAAAATAAAAATATATAGTAAATGTACAAGGTTAAATTATAATCTAAAAATATGGATCGTTGGTCGAAAGCACGCTAATCGAGGTTAAATAAAAAGACAATTTAAGCCTAAAATGACCCGACTAACACAAAATAATTTACACAAGTAAATTTAGTCAAAAACGTTATAACAACTCTAGTGGTTGTTAACCTGAGCTTGATGGTTGTCATATCAAGAACTAAGAAACTCCCAAATTGTAACAAACCCTAATTTTTCCAATCAACATATCCATAGCCTATTGCTCTGAAACCATGTAAAAATGTTAAAGATCACAAATATCACCCAACCAACCAGCCATTGGTGAATTTTATTACTTATAAATCCCAAACATCCTCAAACAAGTGCATTTAACATATAAAGGAAAAAGGCATTCCCCAACAATGGATGCTACCAACCTCACAACACGAACACTCAACACTAATACTAACAAGATCAGAGAAAGAGATTGATCTTGTGAATACAACTTAACAACTAACTAACTTGACATCAGAGATGATTTTACAAATACAAAGTGATAATACAAATAATGTCTAAAAATATTATTTTATACTTTTCGACCTCTTTACGTTTTGATAATGACAAAATATAAAAACGTTCTATTTTAAAAATAAACGTATACAAGTTATTAGTCGTAGAATTCCATTTCGATGTAAATCACTTAAGGTATGTACGAACAAGTATTGAACTTGATGGATGATCAAAGAAATAAGTTTTTGTCTTAAACCTCACATTTTTACAAATGTAAAAAAAAACCTTTTTACAAAAATAAATTAGACAAAATATTTTTGTAATTAAAAGAAATGTTTTATTTTGATTAGATATTCAAAATCTGTTTTTGCCCCCTAAATAGTTTCTACCCAAACCAAAAAAACACTTCTCCACTAAAAGACAAAAAAGGGAGCGTCCTAAATAAGACAAACCCTTAATAGGGAGGACGGTCCCCAGTATATCTGATATTGTCCTACAAATCAGGGACCGTCCCTTTTAGGACACTCCTCTGGTTTGCCTATAAATAGTGGATTGTTTCCAACTATTTACACACCCCTTTGCACACAGTTTACTCTGATCTAAATCCTTTTCTAAATCTAAATCTTTCTTTGATCATTAACTTGTTTAATCTTGTTTAACAAGTGATCCAATCTTCTTTCCTCAAGTGCAAGAGAAGAACACACGTAATCATTAGGATATGAAGTGTTATAGTTTAGTGAGTCATTACGTAACATTGGTTACGATCTTCTTGTAGATCTGATCTATTTGTTCTCAATCTTGTGTAGTTGTGTAGATCCAGCTAGGTGTGAGGGTTGGTTAGTATTTAGTCCATAAAATACATTAGTCTAGTAGTAGATTGGTTCTAGCTAAGATTATAACTCGACATCAGATTAGAACTCGAAATCTAACTTAGTGTCGGAAATTGGTATAAGCGATGTGTACGGTTTTCTTTGCCTAAATGGAGCTTGTTGATATGTAAAAATCTCGAAGTTGGAATTATCGGGGGTAGGTAGGGCAAGAGGAGCTTGAGTAGCGAACCACTTATAAATCCTCGTTGTTGTGGGTTTGATGTCCCTATGTCCCTTTACTATTGTCTTGTTATTTCTCGTAGTTATTGTTTATATTGTGTTTATATATATTGTTTATATATATTGTTGCTTGATCTCACATAAACAAGAATCTAAAGTTTAAAAAAAAAAAAAACGCAAATTAACGATAAGACTATTCAACCCCCCTCTTCTAGTTTCCACAATTGGTATGAGGAGCCAGGTCACCCAATATTTTTTAAATATATTGTATTTTAAAGCTTGAATCGATCTATAGATTCCGACAAATATCTAGAAAGGCAATCTATGCAAAGACCACCACTTTTTGAAAGTGACAGTTTTATTTACTGGAAAAATAGATTCGAAACTTATGTGAAATTAAAAAATCTTGATCTTTGGCATGTTATTACTGAAGGTGATTTTTCGCTGGTTCAAACTAATCTGGAAACTAAAAACGATGAAGTTGTTCCATTTGAAAAACAAAATGATGATCTTAAATAGAGACATGCAAAAAATAACGAAGCTAAAATGGTTATTTATAATGCCTTACCAAGAAAAGAATACGAAAGAATTTTTACGTGTAGCACGGCAAAAGAAATTTGGAAAATATTTTTACTCACCCATCAAGGTAATAGTCAAGTCAAAGATAACAAGATCAATCTTCTTGTGCAACAATATGAACAATTTGTTATTCCCGAAGACGAATCTATAGACAATGCTTTTACTAGATTTAATACTAGTATTACTAGTCTAAAAGTTCTTGATGAAGGTTATTTTAGTAAGAACTATGTTAGGAAGTTTCTTAGGGCTCTACATCTTAAATGGAGAGCAAAGGTCACGGTGATCGAATAGTCGAAAGACTTGACATCACTATCACTTGATGAACTCATCAAGAACATGAAAGTTTACGAAGTAATCATCAAGAAAAATTCCGAAATAGTCAAAGGTAAAGGAGATCTCTTGCCTTAAAGGCTAAAAAGGAATCTAGTGACAAAGAAAGTTCGACTTCC
>BQNB010161788.1:0-14639 GCA_026074375.1 Tanacetum coccineum | reverse complement strand
GGACCCAACGAAACACTTTGAAACCCTTAACGGGCCCAAGCCGGCCCAATAGAATGCTTATTAGCTAATTAGCTTAATTTGAATAAGCTAAAATAAAAACAGTTTAATTGGGGCTTAATACAAGTTAAAAATGAATTAGTAAAGCCTAAAGACACTAGAAAGTGAATCGGGCCAAGCTTTGGGGCTTACGGGCCCAATAAGCTCAAAATAAGCCAAAATAAGCTCGCCGAGCTTATTCACAGCTTATTCGATTAAGTTAGACATATTAAACACGTTGGACCTATTAAAAACTATTTGGATCATTAAAAACTCACTTTAGACCCTAATGGGCCCAAATCGGCCCATTTAGCCTAAATAAACTCGAATAGAGCTTATTTATAAGCCAAGGAATTTTCGCAGCTTAATTAAACTTATAAAGTCATTTTGTCGCTTGTCGAAACGAAATTAGAGTTAAGACGCAAATTTTACAAGTAGGGGGACTAAAATTGACAATTTCGAAACCTAAAGGTTTAAAAAGGTCATTTTTGAATCTAATAACTCCAAGGACCGTTCCTGTACATCCTGAAACATTAGGGACAAATTTAAAACTATAAGGACCTAAGTTGTAAATTTCGAAAGTTAAAGGACTAGTTATGACATTCTTGCAACTAGAAAGTTTGAAGTGTAAATGTTATTACTTTATAAACCTAGGGACTAAAGTGTAACAACTAAAAACCTACGGGTACGTTTGTGAAACAAAAGTGAATGAATAAAACACTTAACACGTCGGTCGAACAATAAGATATTCGGACGTCGAACGGGTGTAATAACAAGTTAATAAATAAGTATATTTATTAATAATGATTTCACGTTTCCCGAGAACCATCGGAATTATAAATACAATAATCTTGTGCGTCACCCCAAAAGTGATAACGGTATATATAAACTTAAAATGGGATTCAGTTTATACAATGAGTCGTTAGCTTAAATGTGTAAACTAAGACTTGACCGTACTTACTTAGGTACTTAACGGTGTGATCCACTGCTTACTTGGATATTTATTATACATTCAGGAGAACTACCGGATAGGTGAGTCATTTCCCCATGCTTTACAAATTATTTAAATGATTTACATCCTTTGGGGTTAGGAACAGGCTTTGTTTTACAAACTGAACGCAAGTGTCACATTTTTCATTCCATGATTAAGTGTTTGCTTAGTTAACATAAACCCTATTATGGTCCTATGATATGAACTGTTAATTGCATAGATGTGATTTGGGAATTAAATTGTTTGTGGGGCGCGAATGTTATGGATAGATCTATTAGGGATTGACATCCCCGTTCGGGTGACTAGCTATCACTGGGAACGAACGCATACCATGTCGAACTTGGGATGTTGCAGGGTTAGCACATCATTCACGGACACCTGTTGGCAAATTTATATTTGCATTCATACATGTCGAGCTTCGGTGTCATGAGCTTAGGAAACGTAATTACTTTTTATGATGTTTGCATTTGTTGCTTAATCATGCACTTGGAAATCTTGCGGTCCTACAATTGATTTACATAAACCTATGAATTCACCAACTTTATGTTGACGTTTTAAGCATGTTTTTCAGGTCAATAAGGCACGAGGTGCGATGATACATTGGGAGTCAATAATTGAAGAGTCAACACTTAAGATTTGGGGTCTTATTACACTTTGGGGACAATTGTTATAAACCGGAATCTTTATCTATTTTGTTGAACTATTTGAAGCCATGAGCTTATGTAACAAACAAGTATTTTGTTAATCCAATGTATCTTTTTCAAACGACACGTTTAGTAGTCGTTCTCAGATCTTGTGCTATTGACCCAATAATGTAACGCCTTCGGATATTCAACATTCCGCTGCATACTCAGATTTGAGGGTGTTACAGATTGGTACCAGAGCCAAGGTTATAGAGAACCAGGTCAAAAGTTTTTGTCTGGACTATAACCATTTTCAAAACTATTTTCGCAAATGGGATTTGCGAGGGACATACGTGCATTACTTGTTTACTTCTAGCGCATATATGTTTATATGACATGCATTGGTTAAGCATTAGTAGGGTACTAAGTGCTTACCCAATTAATATACGTGTATATAAATGATATTACGTATATTACTATAAGGACTTTATTATTAAAGCCTTACAAACATAGCATATCGATTTTTCTTATAAGTAATACTTATATAAGTTATTTTACTTTTTGCAGTAACCATGTCTTCTGCGACGTCAGATGTTACCTACACTTCCGTCTACTCCGACTCTGAGCCCGGCAGAGCTTTCTGGGGAGCCGATTATGAGGAGATATCGGAGGGAGGCATACCACGGGTCATCGTACTAGGATACGACGGACTTCCGCTACAGCCAGTAGCCCCACCATCACCAGACTACATACCAGGCCCAGAGGATCCACAGACACCACCAGTTCCTCAAAATGAGGAGGAGCGTGAGCATATGATCGTACAGGCACATGGCCTTGACTACGTGCCAGAGCCCATATACCCCGAGTATATGCCATTAGAGGATGACCATGAGTTTCCGGCTGAGGAACAGCCATTACCACCTGTTGATTCACCTACTACTGAGTCACCCGGATATGTTACTGAGTCTCTAGGGCTCCTCCTAGGCCTCCTCATGCTCCTACTATTCTGTCTCCTACCTGGCCTTGACTATCTTATGGATGGGGGAGATGATGGATATGATGGAGATGATGATGACGGCGACTCATCTGGGGATGACGACAGGGACGAGGATGAGGACGAGGAGGAGGAGGAGGAGCACTTAGCTCCGGCTGACTCTACCGTCATACCTGCTGATGAGCCTATTTTCCCACCTGAGGGAACAGACTACCGAACACATAATTTCACAGAATTTGTCACAAACATCAAAAAAAGAACATAGAATATCTTTGGGTCCCGGTCCGATCCATGGTCCAGCTTCTGGTCGCTTTGTGTGACGGTTAAATACAAGTTTTCTCTCCCAGTAGCCCAAACGACCGGAGAAAGTTTGACCCTAGACTCTGTTACCCACAAAACATTCCTCGTTTAGAGCATCATCTAGTGTATACGAGCCCGACCCAGACGTAGTACGTATAGTGAATAACAATACAATTCATTAGATTACATGTCTTCCAGTCCAATGAAAAAAACTAACACCAACATAGCCCACAAGAAGACTAAGGGAACGAGATGGCCCCAAGTACCTGCAAACAGATCAGAGTCCAAAGTTGCTCGGAACTAACTGCGGGATACCCCTAAACTTTATTTTATACATCTGATCGAAATCACTAAAATCATGGTCGAGATTCCATCAAAGCATATGGTCAATTATGTAGTAAAAACTGCCATCAAATACAATTAAGATACAATAGATCAAATCCCCCATAAACCACTTGTTAGCACAGAGAAAACCTAAAAGACTTCAATGCAATATGAGAGAGAAAAGACGACGTGAAGAGAAAGAATTCGATGAGCCGAAACAAAATTATATCATACTGATACAATCGAAACTGTTTAAGACCAGTTTCCTCAGAAATCGACTTGGACCAGACGATCGTCTCTAAATCTACAGCGGTCCAATAAACGTTGTAGTTTATGCAATACTTACTTAAACTTCCGAACACAAAAGCTATTATCTATCCTTCCCAGATAGCATATACAATAGGTCTTTTGAGTAGCTAGCGGTTTGTCTTTGAGTTGAGAGACAAACCACAAACTACAACACACCACAAAACACAAACACATACAAGTAAATAGCGTGAAAAAAGAACATCAACAGATTTAAGAAGCCAATGGAACCCATATGCGTAATTGCATAATATTAGGGCAATGGGCAAGGACATTAGTAGGTTAGAGACATCGACTACGCGAAAGAGCCATTAGCATATAAATAGTCTTTTGAGTAGTAGGGTTTGTTTGAGTTGAGAGACAAACACAAACACACACACAAACACAAACACAAACACACAGTAAAAGGTGAAAAAAACACACAGTTAAGAAGCCATGGACCCATATGCGATGCATTTAGCAATGGCAGCATTAGTAGGAGCCTCATTTGTAGCAGTATCAGCTTATTATATGCACAGGAAAACCCTTAACCAGTTACTCGAATTCGCCAAAACCCTTGAAAAAGATAACAATCTTGATGATGGTTTTGATGATTATAAGAACAAGGGTGGTGGTCGGAGAAATAGGAGGGGGGCTGCTGGTGGTGAGGATGAAGATGGGTTTCTTGTTGGCTTGCCTAAATTGCATACTTTACCTGAAGGTGGTTGTTACAATTTTCTGGGCTTATTTGATTTTGGCTTATATGTGGGCTTATGAGCTTATTTGATTTTGGCTTATATGTGGGCGGGCGTATGAGCTTATTTGATTTCGGGTTATATAACATAAGCCGAAATTTTTAGTTTGGGAGGGACTTATGGGCTTATATAAGTTTATCATGTCGTAATAAATTTAAATGGGTGTTTGGATCAGCTTACTTTATGGGTTTAACAGCTTATTGAAATTTGGAAAATAGCCGATAAGCTCACTTTTTTAGGCTTATGAGGCTAAGCCCATGTCTTATTATATAAGCCATGGGCATATATATATATATATATATTCTCATAATCTCGAAAAAGTAAGCTTATCGCCTTTTCCATATGTCAATAAACTGTTAAGCCTATAAAATAAGCTAATCCAAACACCCCCCTAACTTTTTTTGGGTGTGTATAATATAGGGAGTGTGTGTTTGCTTATATGTGGGCTTATGAGCTTATTTGATTTCGGATTGTATTTCATAAGCCGTAATTTTCTGGCTTAGTTTGGGACTTGTGGGCTTATATAAGTTTATTACGATATGATAAACTTATATAAGCCCACAAGTCTCGAAATAAGGCGGAAAATTGGGGTTTATATGAAATATAAGCCGAAATCAAATAAGCTCATGCCGAAACAAACACACATTTAGGGGGTGTTTGTTTCGGCTTATATGTAGGCTTATGAGCTTATTTGATTTCGGCTTGTATTTCATAAGCCCCAATTTTCTGGCTTAGTTTGGGACTTATGGGCTTATGTAAGTTTATTACTATTGTAATATATAAGCCCACAAGTCTCGAAATAAGCCGGAAAATTGGGGCTTATGAAATAATAATATAAGCCGAAATCAAATAAGCTCATGCCGAAACAAACATACATTTAGGATTGGATAATCTGTGTTCTTTTGCGGCGTATACTTTTTTATGTTTATGTCCTTTTTATCTTCTAGCTTTTTATGCTTGTATGATTGCTTTTCGTCTTATGTCCTTTAGACCCGTTATCCTTGCTATTGCACACTTTCACACATCAGCTCTACCACCCACACACTTACGCTTGCCGGAGGTCTTGCTTCTTCCCGGAAGCAGTTTCCCTACTTTCGGGTTAATCCTGGCAGGGTAGGATATGACTACATTCTACCTTCCACATACCTCGTCCCGGCGGGATTGGGCATGTTGTTGTTGTTAGGATTGGATATGATTGTTGGTTGATGTGAAATTGTATGATTGTGTTATATGGTTTGTTTTTGTTTAAGGGTATTTATTAGTATGGCTTGTATGTTTTTGGCTTATATTTCATAAGCTTTATTTTTTCGGCTTATTTTGAAACTTGGGACTTATATAAAGCTTATACTAGGTAGGTTAAAAACAGTTACTTTACCTGAATGTTAGATTTAAAAAAGCTGCTTTTTGTTCATTTGTGGTTAAGGGTAAATTAATGATTTTGTTATGTTTGTTGGTTAAAGTTTTAATCTTTTTGTGGTTAATGTGTGAATTTGATGCATAATAGTATGTCGGATGGTTAAAAATTGCTACTTTTTGAAGACATTTCTGATGTGGTTAGATAATAAAAGGTTTAATCTTTCGGTTTGAGTCTGTGTGGCAGGGCATTCAAATCCTTTGAATTGTCGGCCACAAAGTCGGGAATCACAGTAAAAATACAAAATTGGCACTTTCTTGAAATTTGGATGATCAGGTTGTGGAATTGAAGTTAAAGCTTAGATTTTATGTAATTTTAGTGTATATAGTTACTGTTTCTTGTGAAATTGTTTGATTGTGTTACGTGGGATGTGTAAAGATTGTGCTTCTTCTCAGGTTCTGTGATGGGGTTGTCGAAACGGAGTTAAAAGTTTTAATCTAGCGTGGTTAAATTGCATACTTTACCTGAATGTTGGTTAAAAAAAGTTACTTTTTGTGGTAAATTAATGATTCTGTTTTATATGTTGTTTAAAGATTGGTACTTTTATCAATTTGGATGACGGGGTCGTGGAATTGAAGTTAAAGTTTAGTTCTTTATGTATTCAGGTTACAGAATTGCTGTTTTCTTGTAGTTATGGTTGTTTGGTTATCTAAAGTACATTTTTTGAAGTGGACAATGCGAGATTCTGTGGTTCTGTTTGTCTGCGTAAAAGTATATGGGAGATTAAACTTTGCTACTTTTAGTCCAGTTTATTTGATAGGGTCCTGGAGTTTTAGCTAAAGTTTAGGTATCACGTGTTTAGGTTATAAATTGCCCTTTTTTGTTCTTATGGTTGTTTAACTACCTGACGTATGGTTAGTTTCTTGAAATTAAGTTAGTAGTAGACTAGTAGTACTTTATCTTAGTTTTAAAGAGCAAGTTTTCGGGCATTTGATATGCTGATGTTGATTAGTTTCATTGTTTTTGCTTTAGAGGTTGAAATAATAGGAATTCGTGATTCATATGTTTGCTTTGTATGAATTAGTATCTGATCTGATCTTCTATTGGTACTTGACATAATTATCTGTAATTGTTTGCTGAGTGTCTTCTTGATCCTGTATCGTTGTTGTTTTAGGTATAAACTATTGCATTGCTTTACTTGCAAAGGCATTGATTTACCGTCGAGTTTTTTTTGTAAAAAAATAAGTCTCTTTTAATGCTTCGTTGCTTCAAATATTGCAGGGAAATCTACTAGCCACACAGGGTTAGCCAAGAGAGCTTCACTTATTCTTAGACCGACTTCTCCAAAGTCTCCGGTTGCTAGCGCAAGTGCCTTCGAAAGCGTTGAAGGATCTGATGAAGATGTTGATGTGATTGAGAACGAGAATGCTAATTTAGATGCTGGATATCTTCACACAAATGGCAACGCGGTAAAGTTCTGATTCTGTTTAGTATACTTACGAGTATGTATTACATTCTAATTCAACATCAAATGAGCAGGGTCCAGAAAACGCAAACGCTAACGCAAATGGCGAACAATTGCCCATAGCCTCAGCCGCGTTGATACGTTCACACAGTGTATCCGGTGATCTGCACGGTGTACACCCTGACCCTGTAGCTGCTGATATTCTCAGAAAGGAGCCCGAGCAGGAAACTTTTGTGCGCCTTAGGATCACCCCATATGGTACTCATTTCTCTTAACTAATTCATCTACGTGGCTACATCTAAGTATGAACCGAGTATGATTATGTGCAGAGACGCCGTCGCCTGATGAAGCGGAGGTTTACAAGGCTTTACAGGTGTGTCTCGAAATGCGGGACAGTTATGTGTTCAGGGAAAGCATTGCTCCGTGGGAAAAAGAGAAAATATCTGACCCTAGTACCCCAAAGCGCAACCCAAATCCTTTTGATTATATTCCCGAGAGTAAAACTGATGTGAGTTTTAAACCATTTTTGTACTTGGCGTTGATTCATATTAAGCTCGATATAAGTTATATTGACACGGCCTTTTAAATGTGCTGCAGCATTATTTTGAAATGGAAGATGGAGTCATTCATGTTTATGCAAATAAAGACTGTAAGATCCCGCTATTCGATTCCTAATGATGGTTTTTATGTCTTTAAATTTGTAACTGGAGAGCGGGTTTAATATATTTTTTGTTTTCAGCAAAAGAGAAACTTTTTCCAGTCGCTGATGCGACAACCTTTTTCACCGACCTGCATCACATCCTCAAAGTGATAGCTGCTGGGAATACAAGAACAGTATGCCATCACCGTCTTGGTCTTTTGGAACAGGTAGATACTCTTATATTGCGTTTTAGTGTTTTTTGGGAGTACGTTATCATTGACTTTGATTTGCTTCTATATCAAGAAATTCAACCTTCATCTGATGCTGAACGCGGACAAAGAATTCCTAGCTCAGAAAAGTGCACCTCACCGTGACTTTTACAATGTCCGGAAAGTCGATACTCATGTTCATCATTCCGCATGCATGAATCAAAAGCATCTGTTGAGGTTCATAAAGTCCAAGTTGAGAAAAGAACCCGATGAGGTAATGTGTTGATCCGTCGTTCATCTTTCTTTTATTGATTTCTGGTAGTGACCTATATTTATCGTGTCCTTTTTTCAGGTTGTAATATTTCGGGACGGAACGTATCTGACTTTAAGAGAAGTTTTCGAGAGTTTGGATTTGACTGGGTATGACCTCAATGTTGATCTGTTAGACGTGCATGCAGACAAGAGCACCTTCCATCGTTTTGACAAATTCAATCTGAAGTATAATCCTTGCGGTCAGAGTAGGCTCAGGGAGATTTTCTTGAAGCAAGATAATCTGATCCAGGGTAAGCTCGCTTCATCTATTTTAACTTACGGAATCAGACCTTAATAGAAACGTGACTATATACGTAATATATGAACATATTTTTGTCAGGACGCTTTCTTGCTGAGTTGACAAAACAAGTATTTACGGATCTTGATGCAAGTAAATATCAAGTAAGTTTTGACTTCTGGATGTTTCTAGCGATCTGCAATATTTATTCCTACCCAAAGATTATAAAGATGTTACGTTTTACAGATGGCTGAATACAGAATATCCATATACGGGAGAAAGCAAAGTGAGTGGGACAATTTGGCAAGTTGGATTGTGAATAACGAACTCTACAGTGATAATGTTGTCTGGCTGATTCAGGTACCAATTATATTAATGTCACGTTTTTGGAACACAACGTTTTTGGAAATACATGTAAATAAAGATGTAAACATCGCTATGCTCACTTCTCAATCTAATGTTTTTTTTGCAGCTGCCTCGACTTTACAATATATACAAGGAAATGGGTATTGTCACGTCATTTCAGACCATTCTTGACAACGTATTCCTTCCTCTCTTTGAGGTTACAGTTGACCCGAGCTCACATCCTCAGTTGCATGTATTTCTGAAACAGGTTTGGCTCTTCATTTCATCTGTATATTTCAGTTCGTCTTTGCTTTTAATAATCATATATGTTTTGCTGATATAGTATCCCAACGATATGTGTTTTTATATTGCAGGTTGTAGGATTGGATTTGGTGGACGATGAGAGCAAACCTGAAAGACGCCCTACAAAGCACATGCCGACACCATCACAATGGACCAATATATTCAACCCCGCCTTCTCATACTACGTATACTATTGTTATGCCAACCTCTATACCCTAAACAAGGCAAGTAACCTTATGCACAAATTTACGAACAATCCACATGTTTTAGTGTTTTACTGTCACATACATGCTAATCGAAAGATTATGAGTTCTGACTTCTGAGTATCTTGATGATATGTCACAGCTTCGTGAATCAAAAGGCATGAATACCATCAGATTCCGTCCTCATTGTGGCGAGGTATGTATTGCAGACCCTTTACCTCTTTATTGATATTATTGAATGTCGACTTACCTTACAAGTGTTATTTATCTGTCAGGCTGGCGACATTGATCATCTTGCTGCTGCATTTCTAACAACTCATAACATTGCACACGGGATCAATCTAAGGAAGTCTCCTGTACTTCAATACTTGTACTATCTTGCACAGGTAACATAAAAAAACTCGATTGTTTTTTGGTGCCTTTTCATTTTGGTGTCTTAATTTGAAGTATATTTGATTGTCTGTGACTTTATTGTCAGATTGGTCTTGCCATGTCTCCGCTGAGCAACAACTCGTTATTTCTTGATTATCATCGGAACCCTTTCCCGATGTTTTTCCTACGTGGTCTTAATGTTTCTTTGTCTACTGACGACCCTTTACAAATCCATCTGACAAAAGAGCCCCTGGTGGAGGAATACAGCATTGCCGCTTCTGTAAGCATTCTACTTTATATCTCAAACATGTCAAATTAAAAGGCGAGAAGTTAAACAATTTCTTTTCGCAGGTGTGGAAGTTAAGTGCTTGTGATCTCTGCGAGATAGCCCGTAATTCAGTATACCAATCAGGTTTCTCACATGTTCTGAAGGTATAATTTACATTCTTTTAGTTATGTTTTTTGAATTGGAAATTAATGCCTTTTCGTTATGGTTCTGCATAAAATGTCTGAATTTTACGTGGTAACTGGTTTTTCTTTTTCCAGTCCCACTGGATTGGGCGGGAGTACTACAGGAGAGGACCAGATGGAAATGATATTCACAAGACAAATGTCCCGCATATTCGACTTGAATTCCGTGACATGGTATGTAAATCGTCTTTTATAGTGCTTAGTCGGATTTTGGCCTGCATACTAGTGTTGTCTATCAGGGGCCATTCGGGGGTTCTAGAAAACGTTATCTGATTTTAGTTGCATTTGGCTGGTACAGATATGGAGGGAGGAGATGCAACAAATTTATTTAGGGAACGTAACTTTGCCTGAATACATCGAGACATAGCTTCTTTACTGCGATATGGTTCTCTGGAGGTACACTTCGGAACTAAAAAACAATGCACTCGTCATGTTGAGTTTAGTTTCATTTAAACATTTGCATGTCGTTGCCTTTTAAAGCAGCTGCAGCTTTTATCTCTGCGGTTCCAGTGGCTAACTTTTGGTGATGTAACGACACTCTTGTATGGAGCTGAGGCTTGGCATTACCCCTAAAGCTTAAGAGCTAATGTGGGTCAACTCCGGAGTTCAGTGAAGGCTTTAGGTCAACATGGGTCAAACCCATGTAAGTGTAAATTATAAGAGGTCGTTACGGCCTGAGATATAAACTTGTAGCAAGAAAATCAAGTGATGCCGATCCTTGTTTTAGCTATTGATACTGTCATGAACGAGAGACGCAATAAATAGATTCTCAATCAGCTTTTCGCTGTGCATTTGTTGTGCAATGAACGTCTTAAAGATGGTGTTTTCAGTTTTGTTACCATTTGCGTTTCCTTTAGTTTTACATTACTAAATTATATCTTCGATTGTGTCTTGCGAGTCTGTACAGTGCTATGGTATAATTTTTTCTTTGTGTCGACTAGTGGTACTTTGCCCGAGTATGTTCATACCTATTAATCACACACGCGTGTCAATAGCAGGACTTGAACCGACAACCATTTAGGCCGAGAGCCCACCAGCTTGTTTTGTCCGGAACGTATCAACCAGATAGGATTTTGCGAGTTATATATCAACCCTCAAAACCTGCACTTAAAGAAGCTTATTATCGTACATGACGTAGAACATCACGCTTATTATCAGACTACATCTCTGATACTGTAAAAACAAAATACAAGCATACGGGGATACGTCGGAATATTCAATACAAGGTCACGTCATTGGACCTAGCAACAATTTCGAGTCTTACACTGATATGACAACTGCAACAGCTTCAACTTCCATTACAAGAACAAACAGACATAATTCGGTTTCAAAATTTACAATAACGATGATGTCGTATCAGAAGGGTATACGATGACCTAAATGCTTTGGTGTGTTGAAAGGAAAATCTATTCCGTCATCAACCATCAGCGCTTGTTCTGCATCGCCGAAGAAAGTGTAAAACTAGGTTAGGCGACTTTTTATAAATTCAAAATGTTAAAAGTGAAAAAAGAAGAAATCGCACCTCAAAGTTCCGAGACATTTCCTTCACCTGCTCAGCAAGTTCTTGCTTCTTTTTTGCAGCTGCGAAAACATAAACTAGTTAAACCTCAAGGTAGTGCAATTTTAACGGACTGATACAGGTTGGGTAACAGGGGAGGGCCGATTTAAGCAGGTATAATTTTAGTACGGGTTGGTTCACCTGCAAACACTTCTACTGTTTTAAAGCTAAAATTAAAACTATTATGATGCATTAAGAAAACAATTTGGTTGCAAAAACGACTTAGAAGTTTGACCTGTTCGACTCTATTTAAGCTGTTCCCGTATCTACTTTGAATCGTTTCATTTGACAACCATTTAAAATAAAACACGACCAAAATCAACCCAGACATATATAAATGGGTCAAAGTTGCCACATCGATATAGGGGGTGTATATATTTACCTACGCTCGAGATTTCTTTCAAAGACTTTGAAGTCCTCACTGCAAATCGCTGAAATGAGCGGCTGAAATCACATATCATAACCAAATTACTACAAAATTTGATAATGAAATAAACTAGCTATACAAAAGCTAACATACTCGAACATTGCACGCATAGATACGTGGTACAGATACATAAATTTTCAAATATAAACAAGTCAAATGCGTATTCCTGCCCATATGACTAAAATGTACCACATATATACACGATATGTAACAACATTCACTAGTGTTTGGTTCAGCTTATTTCCGGGACTTATTGGCTTGTTACATATTGGAAAAGCTATTAAGCCCCTTTGGGTGTTTAGGTAAAGCCAAACAGCTTATTCTTATGGGCTTATATTACCTACTTTCAAGAAGCTCTTTTGGTGCGATTTCTGAAGCTTACTTAAGGATGCTTCCTACATATCACACTTGTACAACTATAAACTAATAAGCTAATCCAAACTCCAAGGTGTTTGGGTTACCTACTTTTTAGAAGATCTTCCGCTGTGGTTTCTTTAAGCTTATTTAGAGATGCTTCTTATACGCTAATAAGCTAATCGAAACGCTAAATGTTTATCATGTTACGATACAACTATAAGCTGAAAAGCCTCTTTTTCTAATAAGCTAATAAGCCCTTCCAATAAGTATCAAGACTGTTTTGGCAAACAACACACGAATATGCAGAAAACTCAATCTAGAGTAGACCAACCTAGTCCTGGGGGGTGTTTGGCGAAAGTAGCTGGAACCGAAGATGTAGCTGTAGATGGAGATGTAGCGGGAGATTGTAAGAACTAAGATTATTTTATAAGCTACATGAAGTAGCATTTGATTTTAAGAGATTATGTAAGATTATTTTTCTAAAATCAGCCAAACAAGGCTTATATTTTCAGTAACTTATATTTTCAAAAAATAAGCATAATCCTCTCATAATCGTGTGTGGCAAACATGCCCTAAGCTTATTTTCGGGCTTCTGGGCTTATCTAATTTCGGCTTATTTTGAAACTTGTTGGCTTATGTATGCTTGTTATATCATAAGCCCAAAAATAAGCTTGAGCAAGGGGGTTTGTGGTTAAGCTTATTTACGGGAGCTTATTTGTTTTCAGCTTATGTAGTTATGTTTCATAAACCAACTTTTTAAGCTTATTTTGGGACTTATGAGCTAATATAAGTTTTTACAGTCCCACAAAAACTGAGCTTATATAGCATAAGCCGAAACAAAATAAGCTGATATACCCGTAAGCTTAAACAAACACCAACATAAATATCCATAACAACAACACATATAATAAGGTTATAAACCAAATTTAATGATACCTGTTAGCAAGGCTGTCAACGAGAATCTCCTTAACGAGATACGACATAACGCGCCGCACGAAACACACTCCCGACATTATAATAATAATCTCTTCCTAAAAACAAACACTTCAATTTATATGATGGGTTTTGGGCTTAATGAGATTTGTTGGGGCTTCTGGTCGTGGTATTGAGTATCTCTACAGCTATTTTTTTTGTAATCCTGTGTTAATTGTACAAAAAAGAACGACACTTTCGAAAATGTACAAGCATAGTAGATATGTGAATGAGGCTTATTATCGTACATGACGTAGAACATCACGCTTATTATCAGACTACATATACTGTAAAAACAAAAAACAACATACGGGGATAGTCGAATATACAAGTACAAGGTCACGTCAGGATACCTTAGCAAGCAATTTCGAGTCCTTACATCGGAATATAACAATGCAAGAACAAACAGACATATTCGGTTTCAAAAATTTACAATAACGATGAGTGTATAAGACGGGTATACTCGGGGATGACCTAAATGCTTTGGTGAGTTGAAAGGAGAGTAAAATCTGATGCGCGTATATTACTTAGCAGAGCTTGTTCTGCCTCACCGATGAAAGTACACAGCTCGTTAGTGACTTTTTATATTGATTAATTAAATGTTGCTAGTTATACTGTAATAAGAAATCACACCTCATGTTTCCCGAGTACATTTCCTTCACTCCTGACTCGCAAGTTCTTGCTTCTTTTTTGCAGCTGCGAAAACATAAAACCAGTAATAAACTTCAGGTCGCTGCACTTTTAGTAAGCGGTGTGTTCACTCACTTAACGTAAACCGCAATCACGTTATTGTTCTAAAGCAAAAATTAAAACTATTATAATGCATTCAGTAAACACAACGATTTAGAAATTTGCCAGCATTAAAACAGACTTGAGTGATAATCACCCATATGACCTCTTCGACTCTATTTAACCTGTTCCCATATCGACTTGAATCGTTTCATTTGACAACCATTTGAAATAGAACACGACCGATTTCAACCCAGACATATATAAATGGGTCAAAGTTTACTTAGGAATTAGGACATGTATATATTTACCTACGCTCGAAATTTCTTCCAAAGACTTCGAAGTCCTCACTGCAAATCGCTGAAATGAGCGGCTG
>BQNB010161787.1:3238-14639 GCA_026074375.1 Tanacetum coccineum | reverse complement strand
ATATTTTGCCGACTAAGTTGAGTTCATTACGTGCGACTTAACAAAAATGGGATGATGTTAATTTTGACTTAAAGTGACAATTTAAAATGTTAAAGCAAACGCCTGCTTATTTTATATATATATATATATATATATATATATATATGAATTATATATCTTATGACTTATACAAGTTGGTTATGTGTCTATACATGTGATAAAAATGTAGTGATGATCATTTCGACTCTAGACTATGATCCTATGATATGAACCAAACACCCTTTTATTTTTATAAAATTTCACCCATTGATTCGAAAAATATATATTGAGTCATGTATGCTTTGATAATCAATATATGATTATTTTTAGCATGTTTTTGGCATGAATCAACAATGTACAAGTTCTTGTTCGAAAATGTATGTATATTTTTATAATATTTTCGAGTAAAATTTTTTTTAGTGATTTAATCCTATTTCAAATTTCAAATTCCTATTATTACGGGAATCATTATAGTTATGAATTTTCTAGAACAAATCATAAAAATATAAAAGACACAAACCAAACACACCAATAACATCACAAACTGCAATAACACAAAAACCATAATTCCAAACAATACATTAAATTTCACAAGGTTTTAAAGAGTACATAATCACCATTACATAAGCCACCATAAAGTTTGATTCCTAATCAAAACACAAACAAAGCTAACATCTAATACATGTTAGACTACCATGTCAGACTATCCAAATTTCAGATTTCCTCACTCCTATTTTGTTCACAATTTCATCCCATGTAGTAACATTTGCTAGTCCAAGCATACATCATGTGACTGGTACATGGCTTTTGACTTTTAAATTGTGTTTATGTGAAACTGGTACATATTTACCTTTGGACATTGCATAGTTAGATTCATGAATGCAATCCTCATTAGTGATATCCTTGTTTGTGATATCATTGTATGTGTTTTCCTTGTCTATGCTTGGAAAGTAGTTCCAAGATAGATATTTCTCAATATCATTATATCCATAATGGTCTAGCAATCCTTGTACTGATGGCCCCTCAAATATAGGAACATTTGCTTTTGATGGCTCTTTCTTGTCATCTGAGCTGTCTGAACTAAGTACAATTATTTTTGCAACAGAAAAATAAGAATACTTACCTTAGCAAAACCAACATTTGTCAATCATATAAGCAAAACCAACAAGTAGAATAATCAATGCTGCTTGGACACACATTTGTCAATCATAGAAGCACATAATATCCATACTTCAATAACCAAAACACAAACCATTCTTACATCAGAAATTCAGTAACATACATATTCTTTTACAAGTAGATTAACATCTACTACCATTACATAAGGAACAAAATACCAAAATACATAAAAAGGTAAATCAGCTTCCCCTGCTAATCTTCCTCTTCCTTTTCTTGTCTTCTGCACAAGCCATAGTTGGTAATATCTTCACTCCAAAGGTCTTGCTAAGAATAGCATCCCAGATTTTAGCATTTGCAAGCCTAAGTACACAATTTTTTATTGGTACAGGGCTTTTGACAATGAGGGTTTAGGTGATGTTTGTAGATTAGCCTTTGACCCAGATGTTTGTAGCTTAGCCTTTGACCTAGATATTTGTACTTTAGCCTTTGACCCACATGCTTGTACTTTAGCCTTTGACCCACATGCTTGTACTTTAGCCTTTGACCCACATGCTTGTACTTTAGCCTTTGAAGATGCCTCAGATGCTTGTTTTTTACCTCCTGATTTTGAACCCTAGAACCTGTCTTTGTCCTTGTACTCATCTGATAAATAGCCAAACCATTTTAGCAAACTCTTAGGTGGTCCTTTGTATTTTGGAGAGTCATAATCAATCTCCTCAGAAGTGCTAATTTGAGAAGTTCTAGCTGAGTCTGAGGTGTTGTTGTCAGAGTCTGAGCTGCTGTTGTCTGAGCTAGTATCTAAGTTGATAGCAATGATTTCTGCAAGGTAACAACAAACTCCTAAACAAGGAAACTCCTAAACTGGATCATATCTAACAAACTTATTTAAGTCCTCTATTAAGCAGATAATCTAACAAATAAGCATATAAGCTAAAATATAAAGCAGATAAGCTAAAAATATAAGCAGATAAGCTAACGCATAAGCATGTAATCTAACATATAAGCATATAATCTAACATATAAGCACATAAGTAAAACTACTAGCAGATAATCTAACATATAAGTGGATAAGGACATTACCATTTCCTTTCGACATGTGTAATTGGTGGGTGAATTAGGGATTACTGTAGGTGAATTAGGGTTTACGATGGGTGAAATTGTGATAATTGTTATGAATGAAGTGAACGAAAGCCTTAAAAGGGGTAAAGGGTTTGGTTTTGAAAAAAAATAAGTGTAAGGGTTAAAGGGTAACATAGGTAACGGTTGCTTTGGTATTAATATATGCCACGTCAGAATTTTTGCTAATCATGCCTACAATAGGAAGATTAGCAATCTCTTGGCACACAAAAGAATAATTAAAAGATGAATGCCTACAAAAGGAAAACGTGGATACATCAATGCATTTTTAGACCATTAGCCCTTATTAAAAATCACTTTCCAAACGATACTCACTTTCCCGACAAAAGCCAAATTACCACTTTTACTTACGTTTTATCCAAACTCATCCTAACGATTATTAACGAATATCAACCATTAAGATACCATTACGTTATGTACGACAATAAGTTATAAGTTTAAAAATAAGCTATAAGCCCTATACCACAATAATCCAAATATTAATGGGCCCTTATTGGGCTTTTCGGCCCAATAAGCCCAAACGAACATATTAAATCTCAATAAGCTCAATAACAGTACGATAAGCCAAAAGGTAATCAAATAAGCTTTAAAATAATCCGCCAAGATAAGCCAAGTCGTGAGCTTATTGATTAAGCCCACAGTTTGGGCTTGGGTTTTGGGTCGTCGCCCACGAAGTCCAAGCAACTCATTTGGGCTTATTTATTAAGTCCAATAAGCTCAAATCCCTTTTCACCATCAAAATAAGCCACGAAATATAAGCCATATAAATAAGTCGAAACTCAAATAATCAAAAATGGATTTCCTTTTCAATCCTTGTTAGGCCGAGAGCCATATAAGCCCCAATAAGCCCATTCGAGCTTAATGATAAGCCGAATAAGCTAATAAGCCCTTGGGTAAAATATTTTATTACATAAAAATAACCACCATAACGCAACTACACATTCCTTATAATTTATTTATTTTAGTCGAACCATTTATAAACCCTTTATAGAGTTTTGTAATATCTTAAACCTTGGTTTTTATAAAAATGATTGTACAACCCTTGTTTTTATGCATTAAGAGGTTAATAAAAATACTAATCTTTTTAAGAAAAGATTACTTACTAAAAGAGGGTTCTTAAGAAGGGATTAGAGATCAAAGTAACAATCCAAACGTTGTTAGAATACCCAAATGACTATAAGGATCAACCCAAAACACTCCTTGGCTTTAAGAATCTTGATTAAAATTTGGAAACAAAATATTTATAGGGGTGTTTGGTTTTGGACGAACACAAAAGGAAAGAGGGGAGAAAGAAAAGTTTTTGTGTGTGTTTTCTTTGAGAGAGGATTTGTTTGACATGAATGAGAGATGAATGCACCTAGTCACAAAATATATACACACTAAAAGGGATCCTATGAAGCAAAAATATCAAGGAAACCATTTAGCAAAGTTTAGGAAATATGTTGGAGTTGGTGTGGGCGAACGAGAACAAGTAAAGGGGAGGGAGGGGACCAATTTGGTCTCATTTATTTTAGGGACATGCAAGGTGGTAATATTTGAATTCTAGATATTTTCCATGCACACAATATCTCACTAGGGCTATTTACGGTATACACAAAACTGAAAACGCGTGCTAACTTGACTGAAAAATGCGAAAATTTAAATATCTAACTGAAACGTAAAAACGATGCATGTACCAAAAGACTACATTTAATAGCAAGCCAGAACGCGTCCGGTTACGATTTAAAATCAAACGCGGGAAACTTCCTGGTAAAGCATAATAATTAACACATAGTTATTAAAAGTCAAACTAGTATACGGAAAAGTCAACAAAAATAAATTGGGTATTTTTACGGGTGTTACATCCTTTCCCCGTTAGAAAATCTTTGTCCGCAAAGCTTAAGACGTGATATTGGGTGCAGTTAAAGATTTAGCAAATAAGTGCTGGTACTTTTTTTAAAACTAATCCTCACGCTCCCAGGTGAAATCAAGACTCTGCTTGACTATTCGTCTATCAGTACTAACTATAACAAACAGACTTAACTTTAATACTAACAGTATTAAGTCTGTTTACAATATTTTCCTAACACTCAAGACCTCTTCTCGAGTTCCAACGTACCTTGACAATAGGAATACAACTTTTCTTTAGACATTTGACTTCACAGTCCATGATTTCAATGGGTTCTTCGACAAAATGAAGCTTGTCTTCGATCTGGATTTCATCCAGCGGGATAACGAATGTTTTGTCGGATAAGCATTTCTTTAGATTTGAAACATGAAATGTATTGTGCACTCTGCCTAGCTGTTCTGGGAGTTCAAGACGGTAAGAAACCATTCCAACCTTAGCAAGGATCTTGAAAGGTCTAATATAACGAGGGTTCTGCTTTCCCTGTTTGTCAAAACGTATCACCCCTTTTCATGGTGAAACCTTCAGCATGACCCTATCCCCGACTTGGAACTCCAAATGCTTATGTCTCTTATCGGCATAACTCTTTTGTCTATCACGTGCAGCTTGGATACGACTTTTTATTTGAATGATCTTTTTGGTCGTCTGATGAATAATTTCTGGTCCCGTGAGTTGACTGTCTCCAACCTCTGCCTAGCAAACGGGCGATCGACACTTATGACCATATAATGCCTCGAACGATGCTGCCTTGATGCTAGTGTGATAACTGTTATTATATGAAAATTCCACCAAGGGTAGATGTCTATCCGTGCCCTTGACAAAGTCAATCACACCAGCACTCAACATGTCTTTTAACGTCTAGATGGTCCTTTCACTCTGGCCATCCGTTTGCGGTTGATAAGCGGTGCTTATATCCAATTGCGTTCCCAACGCTTCTTGAAGTGCCTGCCATAAATGAGAGGTAAATCTACTATCATGATCAGAGATGATCAAAACTGGCACTTCATGCCTCGAGACAACCTTTTTCAAGTACTATCTCGTTAACTTCTCCACCGAGTCTATTTCCTTCATTGGCAGAAAAAGAGAAGATTTGGTAAGTCAATCAACGATCACCCAGATCGTATCTTAACCAGTTAACTTCTTCGGCAATTTAGTTACGAAGTCCATGGTGATCTTTTCCTACTTCTATTGGGGAATCTCAGGTTGTACCAGCAAACTGGAAGGCTTCTGATGTTTAACTTTAACCTTAGCACAAGTCAAGCATTTGCTGACGTAGGTGGCAATCTCCGCTTTCATATTTGGCCACGAATATAACTTCTAAAGGCCGTGGTACATCTTGTCTGGTCCAGGATGTATAGAATAGTTTGACTTATGCGACTCATGCATAATCAAAGCTCTCAAGTCTTCGAAACATGGTATCCAACTTCTATTCTTCCAGCATAATGTTCCATCAACACGGGGTTCAAGCTTCTTGATCATACCGAACATGTCTTCTGTTGCGTAATTCTCTTCTTTCCTTGCTTCAGTCTGGGTGTTCAAAATCTAAGATGAAAGGTTTAAGTCGATAGTCATCATTAAGGCTCAAACTCGTAGCGGCTTAACCCTTTCCTTTCGGCTTAAAGCATCAGCCACCATGTTTGCCTTTCCAGGGTGATAGCGAATCTCGCAGTCATAATCACTTACTAGCTCCAACCATCTACGTTGTCTCATGTTCAACTCCTTCTGATCGAGGATATGTTGCAAGCTCTTATGATCAGTGAACACAATGCATTTCGTTTCGTACAAATAATGTCTCCACATCTTGAAAGCGAACACCACAGCTCCTAATTCCAAGTCATGGGTCGTGTAGTTCTTTTTATGAACCTTGAGTTGGCAGGATGCGTAAGCTATAACTTTCTTCTTCTGCATCAAAACTACGCCCAACCCTTTGTGCGAAGCATCGCAATACACCACAAAGTTTTTACTTCCTTCCGGTAATGCCAAAATTGGCGTATTGCACAACTTTTGCTTCAATAATTGAAATGCCGCTTCCTCCTTTTCTCCCCATTTAAACTTCATAGTCTTCTGAATCAACTTAGTCATAGGTCTAGCATTCTTGGAGAAACCCTCAATGAACCTTCGGTAATAATCGACAAGACCTAAGAATTGGCGAATTTTTGTTGGAGTCTTAGGCGATGCCCAATCCTTAATCACTCAATCTTAGCTGGATCAACGGGAGTGCCTTCACTATCAATTACGTGCCCGAGAAATTGTACCTTAGGGAGCCAAAAATCGCACTTCGAGAACTTGGCGTACAACTCATCCTTCGTAAGTAATTCCTGAAAGCTTAAGGTACTCTTCGTGTTTGATGTGCCGTTGTGTGGTGTATGTTTTATTGATTCAACTTTTAAATTTATATTTTGCCAACTAAACCAAAAATAACACTTTAACGGGCAGTGTACCCGATCTGTAGCAGTTTTGTGGTAAGTAGGGTGTCGTACACATGAAGCGAGGTAAAATCTATCAATTTAATTAATATCTTGGTTATCTAATCTATGTTAATTCTATTTTTTTTCTAAATAACTAAGTCTGTCACTCATTCCTAATTTCTAACGGGAGAATGATTGGTTTTCAGCATGGAGAGACTTGCACCGGTTTTGGTTGGTTGAATATAATCAATTCAATGGCAACTTTAAACACACGCCATGCAAATAATTCAATAGATAAAAAGATTTGCGATCGAAGCCAATATAAGAAATATTGTATACCTTATTTATTCCGATTAGAAAGTTGGTGTGTTTATCTAATAGCAAATGATTTCTTCTCTCGGGCGGGAGGGAGATCATTCGTAAGAACTTAGGCTGTTACCATCCTAAGACCTAGACACATTAATTCTGTCACAATTAAAGCATCCGCATAAAGCATTCTTATTTGCTGATTATAATCTATTTTAGGGATTAAAGAAATGGTAATCTTGTTAAACCCTAGCTCATAGAGACTTTACCCACTTACCGCTTAATGGCGATTTATACTGATATGTGAGAAATCATATATCTTTATTATATCCAAAATGGCCCTTAAATGATCAAAATGTGCAAAAATATGCTTGTATTTGTGTATTTTGTTGTTTGTGAATATGTAGGTATGGATATTACAAAAATTAAAAGAAAACGGTCAAAACCAGACAAACACGGACACGAGAACGGATAGAGTGCAAAAGAGCCAGAAGTATCTAGCAAAAGGTCAACAAAGTCAACCCTTGGTCAACATTGGTCAACCTACAAAATGCCAAAACCCTCAAAATACCCAAAATGCCCTAAATGTTAAACCAAATTTCACCATAAGTCCCTAAACCCTAACACCGTTATCTCCTTTTTATAAAAGAGATAACGGTCGTTATCTCTTTTAACTATAAACCTTATAACCAAGCCCTTTTCACCCGACCCATTTCTTTATACCCGGGCCCAAGTCAACAAACACTCCCCCGGGTCAAACAAAGATATAAAAAGAAAAGAGAAAAAAAAAAGGCGAGAAATCTCGTTTTTACTATTCATCATATTTTTCAGTTTAACCTCACCTCAAAACAAAGGGTAAATCCCAATTGATGACATGGAACAAAGATTCGAGTACCAAGTTATGATTTGGCAGAGTAAAACGTCACCAATGCCTCTCATTGGCCAAGACTCCTCAAGGAGGACACACGTGGATGCAAGGAAACACACAAGGAAGGATATTTTTGCACAAAAACCTTTGGTAAAGAAGCACAAGTACTCTGACACACGGATTGCCACGCTGGCAATCCGTGTGCTCACTTATTTGATCCAACGGCTTAAACAAAGGATCTAATGATTGGCATTAAAGGAAGGGACGAGATCAAAGCTGGCATTAAAGGAAGGGACGAGATCAAAGCTTGGAGGAGTATGTTGAGAGACCTAGAAGCTTCTCTCTCAGCTATAAATACAAGACCTACTCACTCACAGCAAAGGGAGATAGATTTTTTTTACATTTTCAGCTTATGAAATTTAGCTTTTGTGATTTTTCTTTAAAAATGTTTTAGCTTATTGTTTACTTAATGTCATTTCAATTTTTAGTATTGTAATCAGCTGTTTTATTAATAGAAATCAAGTTTCCTTATTATGCTCTTACTTTTCTCAAAGCTTACTTACATATAAACTTTGATAAATAAGTTGTTACTGTTTCATAAGCTTCTAATAAGCTCATCTCAAGCTCATCTAAGTCTCTAAGCTTAGATTGAACTAAATTCAGTCATTAACTTTACTTAAATCTAAAATCAAGTTTAATACCTATGCTATGGATGGATTTGGTTGCTTTGGATGATAAGCTTACCCTGGAAGAGCTTATTGGACTTTACTAGCTTATCCTTGTGATAAGCTAGAGCTTGTTGATAGCTCACTTGAGCTTATTCTTAGCCTTGTTTAGAGCAAAGGCTCTTGTAAGTTTTTCATTTTTCCTTTTTAAAGCCTTACTTTACATTTCAGCTTATAGTTGCTTATTGCCTGCTTATTTCTGTTGTTATTAGCTTGTCTCTGCTTATATTTGATTATCAATGCTTAATATGTTCTTTAGTTAGTTTGGATCTTAGTTTTCATTTATTTTTTATTTTTTTTATATAAAACTGTCAAAAACCAAAAAAAATATAGCATAGTTGTTAGTTTATTGATTATAGCTTATTTGCTTATTGGATTTTATACATTTTGTCTGTTTTTAGCTCTACAGTATCTGGTATCTTAGTTTGAGCTCTTATTTGTATTTTCATAAACTTAAATTATTTTGACTGTGTTTAAAGGGGTGTTAGTACTAACTAAGAGTTAATACTGCTTGTGACATCTTTGTTTCTTAAAACTAAATTTAAAGATCATTTGTAGATTTGTAAGATTGGATTCTAGGTAGTTTGTTAAGTTTGATTAAGTTTTTATAAGATTTTCTAGTTATACTTTGTATATGTGATCATTGAGTTAATCCTAGTAGCATATTTAGCTTAAATAGTGTCTAGTTGTTATAATTGCTTTAATAGCTCTTAGGTGAGTATTTAAAAAGTGTAGAAATTAGTTCTTTAGGTCTGCACTCATAATTGTAAGTATTTGTGCAAACTACATCAGATATGAAAATAGAAAAGTTGCCAGTTTCAATTTAAATTATCAGAGGGTAAAAGTCACTTTTAGGTTTTGATTTTTAGTATACAAATATAACTTAAGGTAATCTTAATTTGTTTTAGTTTTGTTTGCATTAAAAAGCTTATTTGATTATCTGAATTTAAGGTAAAAAGTAGCTGTTTGTCCTTTCTAATCAAATACAAAACTAAGTATTTGCTGAGTATTCTGTCTGTTTTCAAAGTGCTTTTTCTTTGCTTATTTGATTTTTAAAATGCTTTTTGAAAGTTGTTTTAAGTAGTATTCTAGGTATACTCCTTAGGGAAATAAGCCAAAAGTCCATAAGGATCCTTTAGCTTATTGAGAAATAAGCTCAAAGGTGCCTTAAAGGGCTGTTTGGTTAACAGTTTGCACCATAAGTGCTTATTTCTTTCTTTTAGCTTATTGCTTATTGATTTTGCTTAATTCTTGCTTAGATTTTCTTATTAGGTTAGTATAAACCCATTTTAGCTTATTTGGTTTTGCCATAAGCTTATTTGAGCTTATTTGCTTTCTAGTGTAAATTTTAAGTGTTTTTAAGCCTTTTTAGCTTTTCTGTCTATCTAGCTTATAATTTGTGCTTATTTTTGTTCTTATGTGCTTTTTAGACGTAGCTTATTGTCTGTTTTAGCTTATTTGTCATTTTCGTTTGCTTATTCTCCTTAAAAAATGAAAACAGTTAATTTTTAGGACTTAGTAGTTTTTAAGCTTATTCTGCCTTGTTTAGCTTATTTTAGAGCTTATTTGTGCTTTATAAAAAAAGTGTCTTTGTAAAAAGTGCTTATTTTTAAGTTTTCTAAAAATTTATAAAAAAATGGCCAAAACAAAAACACTTGGGATAGTGGGAAGCCCCGGGTGAGCAAGACTCGAACCCGGGACCTCTACCACCCTCACCAAGCGTTTTTATCCCACACCCTTAACCATTGTGCTACAATAGCTCATCCGGTATATCTTTGCAAAATCTATTATTTATATACGTTTTAAGGCTTTTAGTATAATAAGCTGTTTTAGCTTATTTCACAGCTTATTCGATAAGCTGTTTTCTCGAGCTTAATTTTCTTAGATTCCTCATTGTTCAATCTACTTTTCATAATTTTTTCAGAATTTTTATAAATAGTTTAGTATTTTTTATATTTAATTTTCTTTAAAATCATTTTTAATTCATAAAAAATTATAAAAAAGTCAAAAAAATATAATTCTTTTTTAGAAAATTTTCTTTTATCATATAGTTTCTAGGAAAATTAGTTTTGCTTCCGTAGGGTTTAAATTGCAAAATTTCATTTTTTAAAGAACGGGATTCATTCCCGTTCACGTTTTTTTGTGTTTTTAAGCTCAATTCAACTCCGTTTTTGTTCTAGTTTTCTTTAATCTTACTTTTTAGTCAATTAGGGTTAGTTAAAAGTGAAAAGATTCATTTTAAGGTTATTTTTGAAAATTTAGGGTTTTTAGGCCCCGTTTGGATTCCCGTTTTGCATTTTTAGCTAAAAATTGTCTTCCCTTAAGTGTTTTTAAGTTTTTGCCTTAATTTTCTCGTAGTGTTAGAAAACCAATATCAATCTTATTCCATTCAAGCATCGATTCTCAAAACGACTCTCGACTTTCAATTGCTTTCCTCATCGGGGATAACGACCCGGGAATCATACTCCCGGATTACTATAATTGTGATTTTTTGATTCCTACCCTCTTATCTTTATATATTATATTATAAGTATATTTTATATTTATATTTATATATTATATATTTTAAAAGGTGTAGATCAGAAGGGATCAGTTTTTGGCGCCGCTGCCGGGGAGGATTGTCTACGATTGTTGAAGCCGTTTGAAAATTTGTGTTTGAAGACCCTTCCTTGTGAAGTTATTTTTCTTGTTATAAAAATATATAAAATACAAAAATATTTTTTATTTTCTTTTATTAGTATAATTATAATATAAAACCAAAAATTAAAAAAAAATTTAAAAACATTATCCATAAAAAGAAAAAAAAATATCACCAAGTTGGTAAAAGAACACCAATAAATAATACTTTCAATTGAAGTATTATCCATCAATAAGTTCCCGAACCAAAGATCAAAAACTTACCTTTTGTGTGTCTTGCGACGTACGGCTCACCTTT
>BQNB010161785.1:2408-14640 GCA_026074375.1 Tanacetum coccineum | reverse complement strand
GAATATACGATGAAAAGGAAGGATCAACAGTTTGTATACTTGACTATACTTTTGTGTAAACATAACCCAAGGTTTCTTCATATTCTGTGTGTGTTTTAAGTAATGTCCAATATGTTCAAAAATTTATGTATTTGAGAGTGTTAGGACCTTATTGGCTAATATTTACATCAAACCTGGTTATGTAGCAAAAACATTGGGAAAAAAATACCCCATTGTCTCAAGTTATCTGAGTTTTATTTTGAAAGCACCGAGAAAAGTTTGCACTTATTGCTAAAGTAATGTCCGATTATGGCTTAATAGAAGTTATTTTCCTTTCTTATTTCTGAAATATTCGTGTAACTTTTGAGGGGCTCATATATTTTTTATTTTTTTGTCACATTAGGAAATTCTATCAATCTCTTAGATAGCAACAATGAATTTCACTTTTTATAAACTAGCAAGGTATCCACGCGTTGCAGCGATGGGTACCCTGTAATTAAAGTTTAGACACCAACAAAATAAAATGCTTAACCGGAGAATAAAAAAATATCCCAGTTCGACTCTATTCACCTGTTTTTACCGGTTTCGACCGGTCATCTCTATTTCATTTTCGAACGTATTTTATTGCCTTGCCTAACCGGTGGCGACTCCGATTTCTGGTTGAACCCGTTGGTCCGGTTCAGTTTTCAAAACCATATGCATTATCAACTTGTTAGCATATAAATTGTTTTAAGCTTGTTATTTTTTATTAGCTTGTACAATGTGTATAATTACATGTATTATCCATTTTAGGGGTGTTTTTAAAGTAACATTAATTAGTGTATTTAAGTAGTTATGCGTAGAGGAATAAATGTTGTACATATTGCTTTAATATATGTATTTTTCATTTTAGGGGTGTTTAAAAAATAACATTAATTATTTTATTTAATTAGTTTATACTTGTAACATATGCATTGAGGAATAAATGTTGAACATTTTGCTTTAATATTTGTATTTGTTATATAGTTGATTTTGTGGTGGAATGTTGCATTTAATGATTGTATATTATGCTTTATAACTTGCATTACTTAATTTTTTTGTGATAAAAAGTTGCATTTAAAGACTGTACATTATACTTTAGAACTTGAATTACTTAATTTTTTGAGGGCATTAAATGAAAAGAGAGTATCTAATTTGCTTTAAATGTAGTATAAATAATCTATCTTCAAAAAACGTACTCAAGTATGGTAATGTATATCAATCTATTGACGGGGAACCAACACTTAATTATGTTAGGTTTGATAAGACATCCCAAATTGAGTCACCTTAGAGACCTTCATAAGACTTTGAGACCAGGTGAAGGCGTCAACTGAATTTGATTACAACGGAGGTATGTCATTCCCGTTCGATGTCTATGTATATATGGATTATCAATTGGGATGGATTTTGCACGCATCGGACAAAAGGTTTGCTGTTTTAAAACGACGGGCTAATGTTTTGGGACATCAGAACATGCGATGAAACATCAGACTTAACTCTTGAACCTAAATATGCAGCAACTACTTTTCACCAACCTAATATAATCATCAACATTAGGATGACTTTGTATGTTTTCTATTTATTTATTTATCCGTGTTCCATTTTTTGTGAGCAAGTTTGAACTTCACGATTTGACATGCTATTTAGAAACTTGCTTCTACCAATTTATAAACCGTTTCTTCTTATAGACGTGTCCTCATGAGTCCTCACTCAATGGAACCTTGATAATATACCGACTTCCCAACTATTGTAATTGTGTCTACTTAGTCTTATCTATATTATTATGAAGCGTACCCGCCCGTTGGGCGGGTTACGTAAAACCGTCTAACGCTTTAAAAATGCTTCATCACATCATCTTAAAAATCCAACAGCTACACACTTAAAGTAACAATAAAACCAAATAAAATTGGAAGCAAACCCGCCCGTCCGGGCGGGTTACGCAACTAGTATATATATATATATTATATATAATATATATAATATAGAATATATATATATATATCTATAAATACAATCACATACAAAAACTTATATATATATAGATATACTCCATATATATATGTATGTATGAATATATAGTATGTAGTATGTATAATATTTATAATATTAATAAAGTATATATATATATATATATATATATATATATAATATATATATATATATAATATGTTTGTATATATATATATATATATAGATATATATATACATATATGCAAGTACCAATATATGATTTAATATACTATAGTCACGACTTCAATATAGGTATCATAAGGTTCGCGTTTAAGACGTGAATTTATTTTGCGCTTGATTGGACTTGAGTGATTTGGAACTTTTCTTAAGTAGTTCAATAGCCTCGCTTTTGAACTATTTTTAATGCTTTTAAACCCGCGAGGGGATACATGTTTTTGTTTTATAATCAAAACACATATGATTTATATGGTATCTAGACCGATTTACGAGATTGTTTCCGCATAAGTTGCTATTGTCAAAGTCCCTTATTTCATTAACCGTTAATTGCCTTGCGAGGTGAACACTAATGCATTAAATAGATCTATTGGGTTTGACAGCGTTGTCCGGGGTATGAATCCGTTGGTGAGCACCCTGTAACGAACAATTTATGGATTAAAAGTGTAGTTGATATTGTTTAATTACATCACCATTTTCATTTAAACACTAACTTAAAGAATAAAAACATACCAAAATACATTGTAATTCGTAATGTTTTGCTTTTGTATTGTGCAGGGAACGGATATCTCACAAAAAGACGAAAAACCAAGCAAAAATCGACAAAACAGGACACGAGATGGAAAAGTGTGTGAAAACGAAGCCAAATCAAAGTCAAGTCAACTCCGAGAAGAAAAAGCAGAGAAAAATATAACTTGAGGGGTCAAAAATGCCAAACCCCTAAGTTATATTAAGGAAACAAAGACAAGGGCTGATTATGCAAATTTGGAAAAGTTCATTTATAAAAGAAAGAAAGGGGAAAAAGGAAATGAAAAGAAGAAAGATGTAGAGGGGCTCTTCTTGTACAAAAGCCAAACATTCCCTTAATCATCTTCAACCTCTCTCTGTCACAACCCAACTTGTATAACTTTTCTCCCGCCAATACCAAAACCAGCCCGCACCTTGTTTTGCTCCCATACTTCTCCTGCAAAATCACTCAACATCCTACGAAAATCATTTCATCCACCCTACTTTCCCCCCCCCAGCTTTACAAAGTCCATGTTGGCAATCCCTCTCCATTCCCAAAGCACTTCGATGGCTGAGATTGTCTCCAAAGAAGCTCAAAAGAAATCAAAGGCTGGGATTTGCTCTAGATTCTCCTCACACAACTAGCACACTTGGTTTTATCTCTCCAAAGAAGCACAAGATGCAAGTCCAATACTTCGGCTATATATAGAGCTTCTTGTAAGCCTTTGAAAAATCATCTATGTTAGAAACTAGTCTTTAATTTTTACTTTAACTTAGCTTATTTTCAGTCCTTACAGTTTTTTTTTCAGCTTGTAACACTTTCAAGTTTTAATGCAAGTTTGAGTTTTTCAAGTCACTTTATAATCCCAAGTGTTATGTTTCTGAATTGAGTTGTTTTATGTTCAAAAGCTCTCAATACAGCTTGTTTACAAACTGTTTTAACTAAGTAAACTTAAAAGGTTAAGTAGTTAAGAGAATATCACACCAATCACTCTCAAATATACCTAAGCTTATGTTATGGATGATAAGCCAGTTTTGGATGGGCTTATAGACTCTCACTAGCTTGTAGATTCATTGTTTGACCCTGTTTTGAGCAAGGGTGTAGTAAGTCTCTCTTTTTCTTGCTTTACTTATCTATTGCAGAACTGCTAGTTTATTTAATACAACTGTTGGTTTTAAGTTTATACTGCTAAACTAATTTATGCTTATTTAAGTGCTTATTATGGATTGAAAATTGCTTATAAGTGTTTTACTTTGTTATTAGAAAATCTGTTTTTAATAAGTTTGAGATAAAAATGATTTTTGGAAATGTTAAAGGCTGTTTTGAACAAGCAGTACTAACTCCAAGTTAGTACTGCTAGTTCATTTTTAGGACAGTACTAACTTCACACTAGCAGTACTAACTCTAAGTTAGTACTGGTAGTTCACTTTTTGGAACAGCACTAACTTAACACTACCAGTACTGACTCCAAGTTAGTACTGTTAGTCTTAACTGTTAGTACTGGTTGTTCAACTTAGCTTATCAGCTTATTATTTCAGCTTGTTTAAGATTTCTTTAGCTTTTTAAAGTAGATTAAGCTTATTTTAGTGTACTGTTTTCAATAGAACTTATATCTAGCAGTACTAACTCTAAGTTAATACTGGTAGTTAGTACTAGTTAGTTACAGTTGTTAGTACTGTTTGTGTTCTCTCGTTGTTTAATTTAAGCTTAATTGCATGATTAATTTGCTTATTTAGATTTAAGAATGCTATTTGTCTGTCATGAGCTATAGAGCTTGTTTTATGCCTTAGTCTAAAGTTTAAAGTGATTTTTTTTGTCATTCCTAGTTTTTATTCTTGTTCCAACCTTATTCTTTTTGCTATATTATTGCTTTTGCATATTAAATAATTTTTAGTGCATATCATTCCCTGTGGCACATTCCAAACACCATCATCAATCGTCTTTCGATAATCCATCCCTATCCTCGTTGGGAACATAAATAACGACCCTGGAACACCTCTATTCTGCTTCTCGGTTTACTTGAATTCGTGGAGTGCTGACCTTTGCTGTGTTTTTTTTATATATTTTACAATATATATGCCATGGTTTATGTTTTATTTACACATAAAAAATGGGAGTTTCGCGCTAGTCAAACAACCTCAGGAGCTTAAAGTGTTTAAGAGTAAA
Source organism: Tanacetum coccineum (assembly GCA_026074375.1). Classification (NCBI taxonomy): domain Eukaryota; kingdom Viridiplantae; phylum Streptophyta; class Magnoliopsida; order Asterales; family Asteraceae; genus Tanacetum; species Tanacetum coccineum. Next base: position 9,785 of record BQNB010161785.1, on the reverse strand, counting down.
TATCAAGAATGTTTGAAGGAACTTGAAGTGCACAAGTGTGAGATCAAGTTAGTGGAGGTATGTTGGGAAAATAGATTGTAACAAGACTTAATACTGGTAGTATAACAGTTAAGTCTGTAGTAATAGTTAGTTTATGTTAAGTATTGAGTTAATACTGAAGTACTAAGTTAGTCTGGCAATACTTAAGTTAGTACTGTATAGTACAGTACTAGAGTTAGTACAGGTCCATCGTAGTTCTGTTTATAGTTAAGTCTGTTAATGTAACAGAATAGTAATAGTTATCTTAGAGATATCTTAGGAGATATCTTAGGAAAGGATATGTATTATCCTTTGACGTTTGTAAAGCCCATTAGGGTTTTCCTTGGTGTATAAGAGGAACCCTAAGGCACAATGTTATGAGTACGTTTTGAGAAATATCAATAGAAGCATAGAGCTTAATAGCAATTTAGAAATATCGTTTCTTCTTTATTCTTGTGTTAAGATTCCGCATTAACACTTGATAATTCATAGTCAGTGTCTCTCATATAGTTGATTTGGATTTATCCAAGTTATCTATAGTCTTACAAAGGCTAGTCAGATCCTAAACCAAGGACCTACAAGTGGTATCAGAGCCTTTAGAGGGACTCTGAGAAAGAAGAATCAATAGAACCACAAACAACAAACTACACTCTCCTACAAAATGTCACAACCTGCCAATGATGATTTCTCACAACATCTCAGTGATGGTGAAGAATCAAACCATGAAGATGCATCAGACACTGGTACTGCACCTAAACAACAACAACCAATGATTCCCCAAACTACTGCATCCTCAAATATCAAACCCAATATCTGAAAAAGGAGGAAGTATGATATATGGGCAATGGAGATGAGCATTACCTAGAGTACATTGACAATGAGGTATGGAAGAGGATTCCAAGTCTCGTGACAATTTCAGTTAGTACATTCTTGCAGTTTCTCTATGGGATTCGTTTTCCCCTCATTGGTACAAAGATGCAGACTAGTGAGTCAGTCAACAATTCACTCCAAATAGTATCACAACCTTGTGACGACTTGGGAAGCTTCGTGACAAAATCCATAGTGATATTGTCCCACTTCCATTGAGGTATCTCAGGTTGCACCAACAAACCCGATGGCCTTTTGTGTTCAGCCTTGACCTTGGCACAAGTCAAGCACTTGCTAACATAGGTGGCGATGTTGGCCTTCATATTGGGCCACCAATATAGCTTCTTCATGTCTTGATACATCTTGTCAGAACCCGGATGGATAGAGTATTTTGACTTGTGAGACTCGTGCATAATCACAGTCCTCAAATCACCATAACATGGTAACCAACTCCTGCCATTTAAGAAAAAAGTTCCATCCGCGCGAGGTTTCCAACTCTCGTTCTAGAGTTTTTCTGATCCCTTTGAATTTTCAACCTACGGTACCCTAACATCTTCCGCTTTTGATGTCTTACTGGTTTTCCTCCCGTGCTTCGGTTTGAGCTTCTAGAATTTACTTGGTAAAGGTTCAAACCATAGTCCATCAACTACAAGGCTCGAACTCCGTAATGGTTTCATCTCGTTCTTTCCCGTCTCAGCCCAGCCATCACAATCAACATATTACTTTTCCTGGGTGATAACGAATCTCATAATCATAATCACTTAGGAATTCCAACCAACAATGTTGTCTCATGTTCAACTCCTTCTGATTTAGAATGTGTTGTAAACTCGTATGATCATGAACATCCGTACACTGGTTTCCGTACAAATTGTTGCCTCCAAATCTTTAAGCGAACACGACTTGCTCCAAGTTCCAAATCGAGAGATCGTATAGTTCTTCTCATGAAATTTCAATTGGCGTGATGCATAAGCAATCACCTTCTCTCTTTGCATTAAATACAACGCCTAAACCTTTAATTGAAGCATCGCAGTATGCGATTAAAATCTCGCTTCTTCAGGGTAACCAGAATTGGAGCACTACAGAACATACTGTTTAATTAGTTGAAACGCTGCTTCTTGTTTATCGCCTCAATCAAACTTGACCTTCTTTTGAGTAAGCTTGGTCATTGATTTAACAATCTTTGAAAATCCTTTAATGAATCTCCGATAATACCCAGCAAGACCTAAGAATTGACGAATCTCCATGGGTGTCTTAGAAGATGCCCAATCCTTTATGGATTCGATCTTGGCTGGATCCACGTGAATACCATGACTGTCAATCACATGACCAAGAAATTGTACTTTGGGGATCCAAAATTCACATTTAGAGAATTTAGCATACAATACCTCTTTCTTAAGCAATTCCAAAATTTCCTTAAGATGCTCTTCATGTTCTTCTTTATTTTTCGAGTAGATACGAATATCGTTAATAAAAAAATTACAAATTTATCCAAATATGGTTTGCATACCCGATTCACGAGATCCATGAATATCGCTGGTGCGTTCGTCAAACCAAATGGCATAACTTGGAATTCGTAATGACCGTATCGAGTTCTGAATGCTGTCTTCTGAATATCTTTATCCCGTACCCAAAGATGGTGATAACCTGATTGCAAGTCTATCTTAGAATAACACTTAGTTCTCTTTGTATTGAAATCCAATAAGTCATCGGATTTCTTGGGAGTGGATAACGATTCTTCACAGTTAGCTTGTTTAATTCTCGATAGTCGATGCACATTCGAAATGATCCGTCCTTCTTCTTGACAAACAAGATCGGAGCTCCCCAAGGTGAGGAACTGGGTCTTATAAAGCCTTTGTCGAAAAGTTCTTGCAGTTGATATGACAATTCCTTCATCTCAGACGGGGCCAATCGATAAGGTGCCCGTGCTACAGGTGCAGCACCAGGTATCAAATCGATTTAAAATTCCACTTGTCGGGCTGGTGGAATACCTGGCAAGTCCTCAGGAAAAACCTTGGGAAAATCTCTAACAATCGGTACGTCTTCAAGTCGTTTCTTCTCCGACTTGTCTTTAACCTCCTTTGTGGTAACATGTTAAAAGACTTGACAACCTCTCTTCATATATTTCTGAGTCCTGGTATATGTAATGATGTTCAATTGAGACTCGTGTTCATTGTTGCTTCCATCACCACGAACAATAAGGATTTCATTTCCAAAAGGTATACGGACGATCTTTTTAGCACACTCAATAATGGCCTGATATCTTGATAACCAGTCCATGCTGATTATGACGTCAAAACTACCCATCTCTACGGGTATTAAGTTGATGTTGAATGGATGGTTTAGAAAATTTAATGTATAACCCTGAATAAGTGTATTAACTCTAATTATTCTACCGTCAGCTAACTCGACGTCGATACCATGGTCTAAAGCAGTTGGTATAGTTTTAATCAAAGAACTAAATGTAAAAGACATGAAACTTCTATCGGCACCAGTATCAAATAAGATTGAAGCATAGCGGTTGTTTAGAAGAAACAACCCGTAACCCATTTGAGTCAGGGTTGTCCCTATCACTAACCACCGGCATACACCTTCGCCTGGGGCTTTGACATTTCCCCGCCCTTGATTACCGCCGGTTTTTCCCCCCCCTATTCTTCAGTTTTGGACATTCTCTCTTGAAATGTCCCTCGGCTTCACACTCATAGTAGGTAGCTTTCTGACCAGCACCAATGTTCTTTTGGTTGTTAGAAGTGTTGGTGTTTGCAGGACTCTTACAGTCATGGGCCAGATGGCCAAATCGGTCACACTTGTAGCATTTAGGAGCACACGGACCGTCATGGTGATAGTTGCATTTAGAGCATAGGGGTTTAGTCCCCCTGTAGGGTTTCTTCTCACTAGACCCTGCAGTGAAAGCTCGTGCCACATCTTGCCTTTTGGAAGGCTGGTGTTGGTTGTTCTTGGAAGTGTCATCATACTTCCTCTTGCTATCAGCCTGTCGTTCAGTGATGGTGCTGATCTTCTTGTCTATCAACTCATTTGCCATTTCGATGGCCTCTTGCATAATCTTTGGCCTAGACGCCACAACGCTTTCATGAATCATGTCGGGTAAACCACCGACATACCTCTCAACCTTGTCTGACTCCTCAGGAAACTTATCTGTAACACCCCTAAAAATGTGTCGCAACAAAAATATGTCTGGGGGCGTTACTTCATAATATAACCGCACAAGATACAAGAGAACGACCTCTAAATGTGTCGTTTGAAAAGTAATCTCGTTGATTTTCTTGAAATTGATATAACATGTGTCCCATAAATGCATCACAATGAAAAGCTTGAAAGCAATACAACGAGATTTGATATTTTGTTAACACCCGGACTTAAATGTCGTTATGGGTACGTTTCTTCTAAACAACCTTATCTTCAATCTTATTTGATACTGGTTGCTGATAAGAAGTTTCTGTCTCAACCATTTTTGTTCTTGTGATTAATACTGAAACCAACTGCTTTAGACCATGAATCCGATCCGAGTTAGCTGCGGTAGAATAATAAAGTAATACACTTAAATCCGGGGTTGTACATTAAATTTTCTAAACCACCCATTCAACATCAACTTAATGCCCGTAGAGATGGGTAGTTTTGACGTCATAATCGGCATGGACTGGTTATCAAGATATCAGGCTGTTATTGACTGTGCTAAGAAAGTCGTCTGTATACCTTTTGGAAATGAAATCCTTATTGTTCGTGGTAACGGAAACAACAACAAACACGAGTCTCGACTAAACATCATCACATATACCAGGACTCAGAAATATCTGCAGAGAGGTTGTCAAGTCTTTTTGGCACATGTTACCACAAAGGCGGTTGAAGACAATTCGAAGAAGAAGCGACTTGAAGACGTACTGATTATTAGAGATTTTCCTGAGGTTTTTCTTGAGGAATTGCCGGGTATTCCACCAACCCGACAAGTGGAATTTCAAATCGATTTGATATCTAGTGCTGCACCTGTAGCACGGGCACCTTATCGATTGGTTCCATCCGAGATGAAAGAATTGTCGGATCAACTATAAGAACTTTCCGACAAAGGCTTCATAAGACCCAGTTCCTCACCTTGGGGAGCTCCGGTCTTGTTTGTCAAGAAGAAGGATGGATCATTTCGAGTGTGCATCGACTATCAGGAATTAAACAAGCTACCGGTGAAGAATCGTTATCCACTTCCAAGAATCGACGACTTATTTAATCAACTACAAGGATCCAGTGTTTATTCTAAGATAGACTTGCAATCAGGTTATCACCAGCTGAGGGTACGAGAAGCAGATATTCAGAAGACGGCATTCAGAACTCGATACGGACATTACGAATTCCAAGTTATGCCATTTGGTTTAACTAACGCACCGACGGTATTTATGGATCTCATGAATCGGGTATGCAAACCATATTTGGATAAATTTGTGATTGTTTTTTATTGACGATATCCTTATTTACTCAAAGAATAAAGAAGAACATGAAGAACATCTTAAGGCAATTTTGGAATTACTTAAGAAAGAGGAGTTGTATGCCAAATTTTCTAAGTGTGAATTTTGGATTCCCAAAGTACAGTTCCTCGGTCACGTGATTGACTATCATGGTATTTACGTGGATCCAGCCAAGATCGAATCCGTTAAAGATTGGGCATCTCCTAAGACACCAACGGAGATTCGTCAATTTTTAGGTCTTGCTGGGTATTATTGGAGATTCATGGAAGGATTTTCGAAGATTGCCAAATCAATGACCAAGCTCACTCAGAAGAAGGTCAAGTTTGATTGGGGCGACAAACAAGAAGCCGCGTTTCAGCTAATCAAGCAGAAGTTGTGTAGTGCACCAATTCTAGCTTTACCTGAAGGAAGCGAAGATTTTATCGCATACTGCGATAGCATCGATTCAAGGTTTTAGATGCTGGTATTAATCAAAGAAGAAGGTGATTGCTTATCATTACGCCAAATGAAAATTCATGAGAAAACTATACGCACTCATGAATTTGGAAACTTGGAGTAGCAGATAGTGTTTTCGCGAATCTAAAGATTTAGAGGTACTATTTGTACAGAACCAAGTGTACGGTGTTCACTGATCATAAAAGTTTACAGCACATTCTTAATCAGAAGGAGTTAGACATGAGGCAACTTCGTTGGTTAGAGTTGCTCAGTGATTACGATTGTGAGATTCGTTATCACCTGAGAAAGGCAAATGTTGTTGCTGATGCCTTAAGCCGAAAAGAACGAGATCAACCATTGCGGGTTCTAGCCTTAGTGATGACTATTGGTTTGAACCTTACCAAGCTAATTCTTGAAGCTCAAATCGAAGCACGGAAACCAAAGAACATCAAGAACGAAGATGTTGGGGGTATGTTGGTTGAAAATTCCAAGGATCCAAAGAAATTCAGAATGGAGAAACTGGAACCACGTATGGATGGAACTCTATGCTTGAATGGCAGGAGTTGATACCAGTTATGCTGATTTGAGGACTTGATTATGCACGAGTCTCACAAGAGCAAATACTCTTAACATCCGATCCGGTTCTGACAAGATGTATCAGACAGTGAAAAAGCTATATTGTGTCCCAATAGAAAGTCCAACCTAGCCACCTACGTTAGCAAGTGCATGACTGTGCCAAGGTCAAGCTAACACAAAAAGGCCATCGGGTTTGTTGGTGCAACCCGAGATACCTCAATGGAAGTGGGATAATATCACTATGGATTTTGTCACGAAGCTTCCTAAGTCGTCACAAGGTTATGACACCATTTGGGTGATTGTTGACCGACTTACTAAGTCTGCACTCTTCTTACCAATGAGGGAAACTGATCCCATGGAGAAATTGGCAAGAATGTATCTAAAGGAGGTAGTCACGAGGCATGGAATACCCGTCTTAATCATTTGTGATCGTGACGGTAGATTCACATCAAATTTCTGGAGGTCACTTCAGAAGGCTTTGGGTACTAGCTTGGATATGAGTAATGCCTATCATCCAGAGACTGACGGACAAAGCGAGAGGACTATTCAAACTCTCGAGGATATGCTACGTGCTTGTGTGATCGACTTTGGAAATGGTTGGGTTAAACATTTGCCATTAGTTGAGTTTTCATATAACAATAGTTATCACGCTAGCATCAAGGCTGCACCATTTGAGGCACTTTACGGTCGAAAGTGTCGTTCACCTGTTTGTTGGGCCGAGGTTGGAGAAGTTCAACTCACCGGTCCAGAAATAGTTCAAGAGACAACCGAGAAGGTCATTCAGATCAAGCAAAGGATTCAAGCCGCTCGTGATCGACAAAAGAGTTACGCCGATTTAAAGCGTAAGCCGATGGAATTTCAAGTTGGAGATAGAGTTATGCTTAAGGTTTCACCTTGGAAAGGGGTCGTACGTTTTGGCAAACGGGGGAAATTAAACCCTAGGTATGTTGGACCTTTCAAGGTGTTGGCTAAGGTTGGAGCCGTTGCTTACAAGCTTGAGCTTCCTCAAGAG
>BQNB010161784.1:0-14640 GCA_026074375.1 Tanacetum coccineum | reverse complement strand
GGCGACCCAATTTGGGGGTGTTACAGGTAGTCGTAACCTTGCCTATAATTTCTATGATCCCAACCCTGATGGTCACATTGGTCGGGTAATTAGTTCATAGCGACTAAGCCCCCAACTATCTTAAAGACCTGTCTAAGTGTTGACATTCTTACTACTCGACACTAAACCCTCTTGGAAGGACTTCTCGCGCTCTGTAAATGCCTACTCTAATGCAGGCAGTAATAGGTTAATCCCATACACTAAGAACAAATGCCACCCTATTCCTAGTACCCCGAATAAACTACCTTTTGACTTGGTCAGTCTAATAAATAGCCTAAGGGATCTACATAAGCCTCAATGCTACTAAAGTAGGGGATCAGACAACAGGCATATAGAATATCCTAAAGAAACGACAGCTAAACAAAGGAAACAACATAACTACAATATTAAAATCATAACTAGGCTAGCACTTTAGGTGCTTAGCCACTCATGCTAAAGTAAGCAGGAAATTTAATAAACATAACTGATGATTGATTGATCATTAAATGTTCTTACAAACTTTTGATGAATGAATAATACAAAAATGTTAAGCTAATTCTCCCTTTAGAATGGCGGTGAAAATAACTGAAAACGACACCTTATTGTCGCCCTAATCCTTCTCTCTGAGTCCTGTCTTCAATTTGTGTCGAATGGTAGAGATAGGGATTGGTATTTATAAATTCGTCTTAGCTACGACATAGCCATAAGTGTCGAGCTATGCCGTAGCTCAATAATTGCACTAAATCTCGTGTGATATTTTTTAGCTACGGTGTAGCCATGGTGTTGAGCTACACCGTAGAGTCTTCAAAAGGTGACTTCTACACTTAGGCTACGGCGTAGCCCATACGGGCCAGCTACGCCGTAGCTGGTCTTGATCCGGTTTCCTAGTTTGGTAGAGTTATGGCTACGACGTAGCCCCTATTGGCCAGCTACGTCGTAGTTTCTTCATGGGAAACTCACTTTGTGCAATTTTCACCTTTTATCCTTCCATGTCCTCGTCTTTTCGCTCCAACGCTCATATTTTCCTAAAAATAAACAAAAAAATATAACAAATTATAAGCATTTTATGAGGGATTTTGATACTAAAAAGTGTGTAATATTTCATGGTATCAATTTTTATGCGACGATGAACTCAGTGTCTTCGATTAAGGTTGTGACTCTCCGCGCCTTGGCGGGGTAACTTACTAGGTTTGCAGCCATGCCGGATGGATCCATTTTCTTTGATTGTTTACCAGTGTGTTGCTCGCGTGCGTATACTGATGTTTGTGTACGTTTGTTGACGTTTGGTTTGATGATGCTTGGTTAGTTGGTGAGTTATTGTAAGGCGTCAGTAACAACGTATCACCATATATGATGCACATCGACTTATAAATGAAGTGCACATGTTAGGTATTATTACCATGCTGATACACTTTTTAGATTTTTACATTGATTTCTTATATGGATTTTGTTGTTTTTTTAGGGTATTAGTTGTGGGATTTTGATGTGATGAGTTTTGATGGCTTCGACTAAATTGAAATTGTCGGCGCTTTGGCAGGCCGGGATATTATGGTTTTAGCTATGACATATGGATCCTTTTTTTTCGGTGGATTGTTTCTGAATATTACATGTGAAAAAAGCAATGTCTATTGTGGCAGGCTATGATGAGTCTGAACGGCTTTCATAAAGATGAGAGCATCTGTATCTTGGCGGGGAGACCTATTATGGTCGCATACATGGCGGATGTGTCCTCTTTAGTCTCTTGTTAGCATGTCCGAGCCACCTATACATTGTTTGCTTATGCTTGCACCGTCATCGTTGGCTGATTCTAGGCTAATGGTTGCTTAATCTATGTATTGTTTGTAAGCGGTTGGTTTACTAAAATATCACAGCTCATCACTCACATATTACTGTAGCATGAATTTTTAATTGTTTAAAATGGATCGGGTACAAAGACTAACAGGGGAAGAGCGCCTTCCTTTTGTATGTTTTATATAATTGTAGAGCGTCTTGGTTACATATGATTATTACGCTTTCAATCAATTTTAATGAGACGAGAATGATGGTAATTTTGATTACAAGAGGCTATGATGAATTTGAACAGATTTAATTAAAGTCGTTAATGGCCGCGTCTTGGCTTGGCAAACTATTAGATTTGCAGCCATGGCATGTGTATACGCTTTTCTCGATTATTAATCGATTTGAGCCTCATAGATACATCTATCTAATTTGTCTAGCTCATCATTTTGTAACTTTTTAGGGTTCACTTGAAGGTGGAGACAAAATGTTAGACCAAACTAGATTAGATGGGCCGTACCCATTAAGTTATGTGTTAGTTGCTTAATCTCTAAGCTATGCCATTAGTATAAATACACATACAATCTAATGTACAAATCACAATTACAATTACAATAATATATACCCATTGAGGTTTTATAAGTACAAATCACAATTATCACTTGCGGTTACTAACGACTGGCCACTACGCCAGTTAGATATTCAGAATGCATTTCTTCATGGAAATCTTAAGGAGCAGGTTTATATGAAACAACCTCTGGGCTTTATCGATCCACAATGATCAAATCATGTATGTTTGCTTCATAAGTCTCTTTACGGCTTAAAGCAAGCCCCACGCGCTTGGTTTGAGCGCCTCTCCCAACCTCTCGAGCTCGTTTCAAAGACTCCAAAACGGTTCCATATTTGTTTATTTATTCGCGTGGAGACACAATTTTGTACATTCTAGTATATGTGGATGACATCATTATTACAGGTAATAATAAGGGCACTATCGACAATATAATTTGTCAACTTGGATCCGCTTTTGCATTAAAAGATCTCGGGCCACTTAACTACTTCTTGGGTATTGAAATTATTCTGCATGTGTCCGGCATTCTCCTATCTTAAAAGAAGTATATTTTGGAGATATTACAAAGTGCTGGTCTTTCTAACTATAATCCCGTGTCTTCTCCTTTGGTTACCTCGAGCTCACTCAGTTTAGATGACAGTACCGCCTTCTCTAATCTAGTAAAATATCGACAAGTAGTTGGTTTCTTTAAGGAGGCAAAATGTTACACTATCCTCGGCATGAACATAGCTTTTTATCTATTAACAAGATGTCATAAAGCATGCTCCGACCAAGAATCATGGTCTGCAAGTTAAACGATTTTACGTTATCTTCCATGGTACTTTTTAAAACATGGAACTGTTCATAACGTCGTTCTTCTGGTTTCTATTTTTCTACCCTTCAAGACATATACTAACACGATTTATAGGAAAGTAAATCCCGATACTTTCTCTTGAAGCTTTCTCAAGATCTGACTGTCGGAGATCAGATGATCGACGGTCCATGGGGGGATTTGCTATATATCTTGGTTCAAACCTTATATCTTGGACCACTCGTAAACAACGTATGGTTTTACGTTCCTCTACAGAAGCTGAATACAAGGCTCTTGCTGACACTGTTGCTGAGCTCACATGGCTTCAAGCTCTTCTTAATGAGCTGAGAATCCATTCATCTTTAACTCCTATACTATGGTGTGACAATCTTTGTGCAACATACTTATCAGCTAATCTTATCTTTCATGCGAGTACAAAACATGTGGAAATAGACTATCACTTTGTTCAGGAAAAGGTTACTCAAGGAGATCTTCGACTTCAACATATATCTACACATGATCAAATTACAGATATCTTTACAAAGCCATTACTAACTCCTCGATTCCTCTTTCTAAGATCTAAGCTGTAGGTTGTTGCCCGTCCTTAGCTTGTGGGGGCGTGTTAGAACAAACTAGATTAGATGGGCCGGTCCAATTGTATAGATGGGCCATACCCATTATGTTATATGTTAGTTGCTTAATCTCTAAGCTATGACATTAGTATAAATACACATACAATCTAATGTACAAATCACAATTACAATTACAATAATATATACCCATTGAGGTTTTATACAAAAGACTGATATTGTGAGTTTGTTGGGAGTAAGGAGAGGATATGTGTCTAGTGGCAAATTTTTAATGAAGTTACTGCCAATGACTAGTAGTGTGTTTGATTAAAGTTGAACTAGAAAATCTCATACAATAAAATTTTACTGTTTATTGTTTTTTATCAGGGTATTGAGTGTAGTGATTTCTTTTGCAGGCGATGATGATTGTATTGCTTTTGTGCATTTATTATTTTCACACTATAATGAGTTGCTGGAACATGATGGGTGAAAGCGGCATGTACCTTGGTGGGGCATCAAGACCAGATTAGTGTTTGCAGCCATGGCAGGTTGGTATACCCTTTTATCCGGTTATGCACTAGCAAATCTGAGCCAAACGATTTCACATTGTCACTAAACGAGGTTTTTTTTTTATAAAGTTTACTACTTTTGTATGACATCTTATTAGGGGCTGTTATTAGGGGATGTTTGGATGACATTTTATTAGGGGCGTATTGATTTCTTGCTTTATATATATATATATATATATATATATATATATATATATATATATAATAATAATAATAATAATAATAATAATAACAATACATATATAAACAAATCACAAAGATCAATAATAGAAGAGTAAGAATTCCGTAAGGCTTTTTGAAAGGATAATCACTTTTGACCAAAGCAAAATCCTAAAAAATAAAAAACCTTCCCAGTCGTGTCCCGACGGAGGTGAGAAAGAAAAATCGAGGTAACGTGTGTGGAATAATGCTTGAATAATCACAAATTTGATTAGGTTTTCTATTTTTACAAATAAAATACACAAACAAGTAAGGGCAAACTAAAAACGACAGTAATTAAGGAGCCAAACATAAAGAACGTAACGGATACAAATCCCGTTCTTTAAAAAAACAAATTCTACAATTTAACCCTACGAAAGCAAAATTAATTTTTAACAATCCTAAATGATAAAAGAAAATTTTAAAAAAAAGAATTATAATTTTTTGACTTTATATTTTTTTTTAGTATGAATTAAAAACGGTTTTAATCAAATTAAATTTTTAAAAATACTAAATGAATTGGAAAATCTAAAAAAAATCATAAAAAAACTTTAAACAGTGCTGGTCCTAAAGGCAAAAATAAAAAATGAGAAAAGACAGCTATATCCAAATAAGCATTAATAAGTCCAAAAAGGCTTATTCTTAAAAATTTGCTAAAAAGGCCTTAAATTATTAATTTTGCAAGTCTAAACGAAAAATGACCCAAGGTCGAGTGTTATAGAGTGCATGTAAAGCTTGGTTGAGGGTGGTAGCGGTCCATGTCGAGCCCTTTGCCACCTTGACTTCCCACTTTCTCCCCAGAATTATCTAACTTGTGTAAATTTTTTTTATGAAAAAGCTTAAGAACCTAAAAATAAGCAATTTTTGTAAAATGACTTTTTGTAAAAATCACAAATAAGCATAGTAATAAGCTAAAAAGAGTGACAGATTTGCTTAAAAGCTTAAAAGGCTAAAAGGCTAAATTGTTTAGCTTTTTTAGAACTAATAAGCACAAACTAAGAGCAAATAAGTTAAGATAGATAACTAGCTAAACCTAAAAAGCATTTATAAACAAAAATAAGCAAATAAAAATAAGCTAAACTAAGCTTAAAGGACAGAATTTCCTAAGAGGCTTTTAAACTTAGATTCTAAACCACAAATGCTCATAAGCTTAAATAAGCTCTAATCCTAAGGTAAATAAGCTAAAATGGCTTAAAACTAACCTAATAAGCAAGACTAAACCTAAATAAAGCAAATCTGAATAGCCAATAAGCTCAGATAAGCAATTAAGCTATTTGGCCAAAACTGGTGACCAAACAGCCTAAGGGGCCACTTTCTAGCTTATTTTTAAGCTAGAAAATGGATCCTTATGGCTTAGTGGGTTATACCACTAAAAAGCTTATGCAATAAGCTACACTAATCCACAAAGAAAAAGCATTTTGAAATTCATTTGAGCCATGAAAAAGCTTAATGAATAAGCTGACCCAAACATATTACACTATTTTTTTGGTTTTCTTAAAAGGAAAAATGACTTTTTGCAGGCTAAATTTAAGCTAGGACAAAGACTTTAAAGACTAAAATAAGCTCAAAAAGATCAAATATGGGCTACAAACTACCAATGCAAGAGATTTCAGACCTTAAAACAACTTTTAACTTATCTAATTTTTAGATTGAAAAGAGGACTTTTTATAACTTAAACTGATTTGACAGATAGACTTAGAAAACAAATGGCAATTGCACACTTAACTCACTCCTATACTACTGCATATTAGACTTAAAAACAAGAATGGAAATGACAACAACAAGCACTTTAATCAAATCTAAACAGATAAGATGAATTAGAAAGCTTAAGGACCTCAGATTCAAAACATGCATACAAAAAACTTTGAAAATAAGTTTTAAACCTTAAAAACTTTTGGAAACTTATTAAAAGTACTTAAATAAAACTTGTTCAAGTTAGATTAATGACCCAAAACTATTTTCAGCTTGTTTTGACCCATTTTGAACCTTAACCAAAATACCGCTTTAAAAAATCCAAATTCCATTTTAAGCTTGAAAAAGACTGATATAAGCTAAGGTTTTTAAAGACAGATTAATAACAATGAATATTAAGCAATAATAAGCAAATTCCTACAATAAATAAGCACTAGAAAATAAGCAAACAAAATAAGCAGTTTACACTATTTAAGACAGTTTTAAACTAAAACTTAACTAAATGACTTCTAGGCTATAAGCAAGCATAAATAAGCATTAGACATCAATAATAAGCATAAATAAGCAAAGAAATAAGCAGTAATAAGCAAAGAAATAAGCAAACAGTAAATAAGCAGAATCTTGAAAAATGGAAACTTACAAAAGCCCTTGCTCTAAACAGGGCAAAAAGTGCTTAAATAAGCTGATCTACAAGCTCCAGCTTGTCAAAGACAAGCTAGTAAAACCCATAAGCCCTTCCTTTTCTGGCTTATCTTCCAAATAGCTTTTTGAGTGAAATTTGGTAAAAGGGGACTTAAACCTTATAAACTATGGAAAGAGCTTGTAAAACTTAAGTAAACAGCTTATAAGAGTAAATAAGAGCTTATAAAACACTTTTAATATCAAAGGAATAGTAACTTAAAAACACAAAACTTTTAAAACTTATAAACCTCAAATTTCATTAACTTTTATAAACATTACAAGACTTGAATAAAAAGTACAATAAGCTAAATTTCAACTAAGATAAGCTGTTAAAAAAAACTAGATGCCTCAAAGGCTTACAAAGTGCCCTATTTATAGAAGAAGTCTAGGTCTTGGGTCTTCACTTATGCTACTTCTGTGAGTGAGCCAGGAGGTGTGCTTGTTGTGTGAGTAAGTCCCAAAGTCATCATAGCCCTTCATTTTGAGTGCTCACCAAGTAGTATCATCTCAACCTTCCATTTTTTTCTTCTACCTTGGACGAATAATGTTATTTAGGATCGCCAAGGTGGCATTTGGAGTTTTATGGTGTGGGTTTTGATGGGATGGTGACATATTTATTTTGGGGAGCAGGGTAACAAGTTTTAAGGAGTGGGGTAGAAGATGATGAATAGTGCTAAAAGTTTGGTGGGAAAAAGGGGTTGGGAGTGTTTGTATCTGTACAGGGGTGAAAGTTTATGGGTTTGGCAAGATTGGCCCTTCATCTTGTATAAGCATATTGCACATTTAGTCCTTATGGTGTAGATGTTTTGGGATTTAACAACTTCAGTCCCTGAAGTTGTATTGTTGTGTTACAACCATAGTCCTTGTGGTGAAATAAGTTTGTGGGTTAGCAGAAATGGCCCCTCAGATTGTATAAGGTTATAAGGTTTGGGCTTTTTGCTTTGTATAAATAGCTTAATGGGATGACCCGGCCCATTAGATTGGTGCGGGTGGGCCCATTGTGTATTTCTTCGGTATCGGCTTCATCTTTGACTTTGTCGGGTTGACGTTTTGGTTGACTTTGACTTCGACTTTTTGACTTTTTCACGCTCTTTCCATTTCGTGCTCAGGTTTGTCTTTTTGGCTTCGTTTTTGTCTTTTTCTTAGATATCCGTTTCCTGCACAATACAAATGCAAAACACACAAATACAATGTATTTTTTGTATGTTTTTGGTCTTTTAAGCACGTTTTCCTAGGTAAATGGTATGTGTAATTAAGCACATACCACGTATGCGTCTTATTAGGGGTTGTTATTCAACAACCATTCAATAGCTTAGAGTGTTTAGATATGGGGTTTGTAAGTTAGCTAATTAGAAAACATCATGTAATCTATTGGGGTGCCGAAAATAGTGTTTAGATGTGCTTTAGGCCTTTAACTATTTGAATTTCTTTTAATCAAATAATAGATCATCTTAATGGATTCAAAGAGCTTACACTAGACACATTTAGGTGCTGAAATGGGGGCTGAAACATGTGGATTTAAGGGCTGAAATGGGTGGGTTTGACGCTGAAATAGGTGCGTTTGGGGGCTGAATTGAAGGCTCAAATGGGTGGGTTTGGGTGTTGAAACATGGGTTGAAATCAGCTCGTTTGGGTGCTAAAATGGGGGCTAAAACGTGTGAATTTAGGGGATGAGATGGGTGGTTTTGGAAATAAGGTATGGGACATAACTAACTCTTCTAACTGCAGTTTCCCTTTTTGTTAATTTTTCTCTTTTTGGTGTCCTGTTTATCGCACAAGCTCTGTACATGTGTTTGAAATAGCAAAAAAGGCACTACTACTACTATAATACGGGTCATTTATACACAGGTAGCAGAAGGATAAGCAATGTTGATATATGTAGTGGTAGGTAGGGTTAGATCTTTGCTATTTAGATGAAGCTCCATTAGAGTTGATTATTCATATCGAAGTAATAAGCAAACACATACTTAAGACCGACTCCCAATCAGTGTTATATCTTGAAGTAAATAGTGATTCTTCCAGCTTATGGTTACTACCCAACAATTGGTCTCTGTGAAGGAGAAACGATTCACAAAGAAACATTGGTAGATAGTCCGATCATGTGGCATTAGGGGGTTTATTCATAGTGCGGGGTTTGAGAATACCACAGTCGTTGGGATTCTAGCCACAACTTCTCAGAATATGAAAATTAGGAATGAATGCAAGGGTGGTGTCGTATCAAGAGATGAACAAATGGTTTTTGTTTTTTTAAATACTTTATGTTCTTTGTTAAACAGCTTCCTAAATATGCCGTCGTCACATGTTTATGTCAGCCACCAGTTGCTTCGCTGGGTAGAAGGCATTTTGGATGAACGTACAGAAACCATTGGGGCCAACGATGTAACATTTGTTAGAATTTTCATACGGAGGATGTAGAGTTGATATTTTTTTGTATTAAAGGTGGTTTGAGTTCTTTGAACTCGGGTTTCAATATGTTGATGTGAGTTTTAACTGAATCTTTTGATAGTCTTTGAGCATTTCTAGATCTGTTGTTCATACATGTCCGAGTCAACCATCAGTTGGGACGACGGTTATTAATGAATATCTAGAATAAAAATCTTCATTGTCTTCTTTAGTCATGGGTAATGTTCCCATAGAAAATGAGAGTTCATACATCGATAAACCTGAAGGTCTATGATGTTTCTTATTTCTTGCATTACTGATATTTATAAGTATCCTTTTGGAAATGTTTTCTAACCCTCTTCTTCATGGACAACCCAAAAAAGATAATAGTGTAGATTCCTTCACGGAGGTAGTGGGGGAAATGGCGGTGCTCCTCTTCATGGGTGGTGGCATGGGTGACAGAAAGAGCACTTTTATAAAAGAAATCCTTAAAGAGTATGTAACGTTCACTCTTCCATCTTTTGTAAAAAAAATTAAAAAAAATTGTTTTATCCATGTATTGCAAGTATAATAGGTTACTACTGTTTAGTTTTAACAAATTATATTATTTGATTTATTGATTTTTATGTTTGAATGTGTCGAATAGAACTATTAACGAATGGAATGAAATATATAGAATGTAATATATGGCAATGGATTTTGGGCAAAGGCAACATAAAATGTTGTTGTAGTAGAATTTGATGCTTTTCAAGGAAAGATATGTGATTTAGCGAGCACTTAGCTTAGAGGGTCATTATAATGACGTGCTTCAAACTGCAGAAATGATACAATTCTTTTAAACTAGTCTATTTTCCCAGGGTTAAGATACGTGATATAAGTAGGAAAATTGAGTAAATTTGGATGTGATGCATGCAAGCCTTCCAGCCAAGCAGTTAATTTACAGATTGTTGCATAGAGACTCACATAAACCGTCTGGACTCACATGAAGGTGAAAATGAAGTGAAACTACATCTATTCTTTCGAGGTATCAACTAGGCTTTATTGTCAGAAATTTGTTTTGAATTACTTATACTTTTCAGTTTCTGAGGCTAAAACACGTTTTAACCGAAAGATCTACCAGCTAAAAAATTGATTTTCCACACATTATTTGTGTATGATTATCCCGGAATCCTCCTAAACTGATAACTCTTGTGTTTCAAACAGGTTATATGTGTTGAAGGCGTTGGTGGGCTATATATTGGTCTTAAGCCGTCTCTCCTTGGAACTACTACATCGAATGTGTACGGCTTTCTTACTTATCAACATCCTAATATACACTCATTATACCGTAGATTAATCAAGGATTAATATAAATACTTAATAAACAATAATGTTTGGAATAAATGACAAGCTTCTTCATAAAATTATTATGTCCCACATTTTGTTAGCTAAAATAGACAATATATTTTAGCATTTTGGAGTTAATTTGATGAGTACAACGTGTAGATATTACTATGTTTTGGCAGCCTCAACTCATTCACGCCTGCCACTCCACACATATGGCAGTTACCTTCGTAAAACAAAAAGTTAGCCCATGCTCGAGACTGGAAGAATGTCAGATGGGTTGCTAACAGGTCAACTGAACTCACGACTCGAACCCTTGGTCTTATTGTGACAAGGTGTTGGATAATTTTCTAAGCATGATAAGTTTTCTAATGGTTGTTATTATTAGGGGGCTCATCGATAAACCATATGAGGCTGTTGTATGCACAAGCAATGAACGGTTGATAATGTTGAGTTTGCAATTCACGGGTAGTATAAGATAAGAAAGGACGAACGAGATGAAGAGATGAAGTTGGGTTATACATAATGATACATTATCATTTTTATTTGGGCGCGCACTACACTCGACCACCCTGAAAACATGGGGCGATAAAGTAGAGGATGTTGTGGCAATCTAAATTCTTGGTAAGGTGCAAGCCTAACTCAAGGCGATTCTCGAGACATATGGAGGTTCTGGTGCTGGTGTTTTGGCTTCTGAAAGTTTGTATGTGAAGGATTACAACTACTAAATGATCTACTCATGAAGTATTGAAAAAAGTTATGGGAAAATGATGTTTCATTGTTATGTTCATGTAGCCTTACATTACGATTCATACTTTCTAACTTATCTTCTCCATATATATA
Source organism: Tanacetum coccineum (assembly GCA_026074375.1). Classification (NCBI taxonomy): domain Eukaryota; kingdom Viridiplantae; phylum Streptophyta; class Magnoliopsida; order Asterales; family Asteraceae; genus Tanacetum; species Tanacetum coccineum. Next base: position 3,231 of record BQNB010161784.1, on the reverse strand, counting down.
TATATATATATTTATATGGAACTTCAATCAAACCTCAAATTACATTAATGGTTAATGTATTACTTTTGGTATGTAACTGTAGGATTTTTGGTTAACTAAAGAACCAAAGTTGAGTCATTTTTTGATTCGAGTTACTTTCGTATACAAACACCCCGCTGCAAAGCGCGGGTCTAAAACCCTCGTTATAGACACAAGTTTGAAAAAGTTACTACCAAAAAGCATATTATAATATCATATATTTAACTTGATGGGATGGTGACATATTTGTTTTGGGGAGCAGGGTAACAGGTTTTAGGGAGTAGGGTAGAAGATAATGAATAGTGCCAAAAGTTTGGCGGGAAAAAGGGGTTGGGAGTGTTTGTATCTGTACAGGGGTGAAAGTTTATGGGTTTGGCAAGATTGGCCCTTCATCTTGTATAAGCATATTGCATAGTTAGTCCTTATGGTGTAGATGTTTTGGGATTTAAAACTTCAGTCCCTGAAGTTGTATTGTTGTATTACAACCACAATCCTTGTGGTGAAATAAGTTTGCGGGTTGGCAAAAATGGCCCCTAAGGTTGTATAAGGTTATAAGGTTTGGGCTTTTTGCTTTGTATAAATAGCTTAATGGGTTGAACCGGCCCATTAGATGGGTGCGAGTGGGCCCATTAAGTATTTCTTCGGTATCGGCTTCGTCTTTGACTTTTGACTTTGTCAGGGTTGACTTTTTGGTTGACTTTGACATTGACTTTTTGAATTTTTCACGCTCTTTCCATTCTGTGCTCGGGCTTGTCGTTTTGGCTTCGTTTTTGTCCTTTTCTTAGATATCTGTTTCTTACACAATACAAATGCAAAACACACAAATACAATGTATTTTTGGTATGTTTTTGGTCTCTTAAGCATGTTTTCCTAGGTAAATGGTATGTGTAATTAAGCACATACCAAAATCCCCCATACTAAGATATTGTCGTGTCCTCACACAATGCCATAAGTAAACACTTAAGAAAACTAAGAACCTCAATCCCCCTCGACTAATTACCTCGAAAAGTAGCTAAGTGTTCATCGAGGGGAATTAAAGAAACACTAGTTTTGAAAATCCCCGTTTTTACCATTTTAAAATACTTATTACCACACATATTTTTGTATTTTTCCTTTTTCTTATTTTTTTTGTACTTTTCATATTAAGCAACTAACTAGAACGATTGACTTTCGTTATTTTTATAACTTTAGGGTCACAGAACAAGATGCATTTCAATCCTAAAATGCCCAAGAAGGATAAATTCATCGTCCCTGACTTTTCACTCGTCCCAAACCAAGCTTAAAAACGAAATCACCGTTAAATATGTGATATGATGCTAACACTACTTATACTTGACTTGGTAAACTTTTCACTCCCAAAATTCAATATATTATGTTAGTGTGCGTATTTCAAATTTCAATCATGGATTAACCTTTTTAAGAAAATTGCAATATTTCTATTGTTTTACGTTCCACCCAAGAATTATGATTTTGAAGGCGAGATCATTCCATGTAGCGACTTTCTTCTCGGCACATCCCAGCCGAGACCGGGCTTAGGGACCCAGGCTTTTGACACCCACAGAGAATAGTATCGGAACTATGAACCTTCGGTTTTCAAAAATTATTAGGCTTCCGTTAATAAATCAATTCATTTTAGAAAAACCACATCTTTTAAATCGAATTAGTCTCTAGTCATTAGTTCAAAAGCATGTTTAAATTTAAGAAAAAGAGATTTTCCCTATATTTATTAAATCACACTTAACATTAATATAATTATACCTTTTAAACCAAGGAAATCCTCGACCTTTTTAAAGGCTGCAACATCGGCTGTGAGCCGGCAAGATGCATCAAACTTTTATCAGTCTCGGATTATTATTCTTACTATGGGCCTTATTTAGAAGGCTGCAACATCGGTTGTGAGCCGGCAAGATGCAGCAAACTTTTATCAGCCCACAGTTATTATTATTATTACCTCATTTTTCATTTTTTAACACTTTATATTACCATGATATAGAGAATTTTTTTTATCAAATTTAAGTATAAATTTGAACCAAGACTAAATAAATTTTGAATTCAAAAATTGTTGATTTAAGTTTAATTTTCGAAAGGAGCACGTATTATTAGTCAGGTTAGGAGCTTATGGGAGAAAAAGCCACAAATTACACTTATGAGCTCTTAAGATTTCCAACTAATCCTTGTTTAGCATCTAACTCATAATTAACTCTATCATTTTTCGTTCTTCGCAATTTTAAAATCTTTAATAAAAAGATCAGCGAAATCTTAGTCTAAAAGTTAAGGGGCAAGCTAGAGCGCAACATGCTCGATTGAGTCAAAATTTATTCTTATTTTACCAAGCAGGAAAGTCAAAATTGTGACAAAACACTTATTTTATTTTTGGAATTTTTTAAATTGTTTTCATTTTTTAGTGTTTTGGTGGTAAAAACGGGATTACGTGAAAATAACGGCTGCAGGTATAATCAAAACGATAGATCCCCCATACTAGAATTGAACATTGTCCTCAATATTTTAAGAAAGGTCTCTACGTTAATCTAAAGCCGTTTATTAAGTATTCTCAAAGATAAACGTTAGTCGATAAGATTTGGATATTGGATTCCCAAAATGAAGCTGAGGATTAAAGCTCGAGTGAATGAAGGACAAAAACCGCGAGCACGAGAGGCTTTAAAAATTCGAGACAATCCTGGACAATCATCACAAAAACACAAGTACATGAGAATGGAAGAGGCACACCTCCTCACGTTACACTTATTAGAAAATAGAAAGAAGATAGAAGGATAAGCATGGGTTTCCCCTCACGAAGCGCTTGTTTAAGGTCACTTAGCTTGACCCGTCCCCGCATTCATTGGTCCTTAGGGAAAGTTTGGAGATCCAGAACAACCATATGTGGTATGTCCCCTCCAAAGTAGTGCTTAAGTCAATGACCATTCACCTTGAAGTTTGGCCGGTCGGTTTGAGATAACTCGACGGTGCCATATGGAAATACTTGGGTAACGGTGAATGGTCCAGTCCAGCAGGTCTTAAGCTTGCCCGAGAAAATCTTTAATCAAGAATTAAAGAGGAGGACTCGATCACCAACGTTGAAAACCCGGTTCTTGATCTTGGAGTCATGGATCCTCTTTGTCTTCTCTTTGTAGATCAAAGATTTCATTTAATTCATTCATTTGAACTTTTTGGTGATCGCCCGCGGTAACAAGGTCATAGTTGCAATGTTTTAAG
>BQNB010161780.1:0-10821 GCA_026074375.1 Tanacetum coccineum | reverse complement strand
AAAGTTATTAGGTATCGAAGATGTTTCCGTGGGTATTTTTTTTATCTGAATAAATCAAAACTTTTGTAATATTTTTTTTTCCTCCTACTTTGTGCATACAAATTTAAAAAAAATAACAAAAACAAAATAATTTAAAAACAAAAAAAAACCAAAATCGGCCTGGCCCAAAAATGGGAGCCCGTTACTGTAGCAAAGTGGCCCGAAGTCAAAACGACTTCGTTTTAGTCGGTGTTGTTTTTTTTTAGCTATATGGTTTTTTTTTAATATAATGGGTTTTACGTTTGTGACCATATCGATTATTTTAAAGTTATTAGGTATGAAAGATGTTTCCGCGGGTATTTTTTTATCTGAATAAATCGAAACTTTTGTAATATTTTTTTTTCCTCCTACTTTGTGCATACAAATTTTTAAAAAAAATAACAAAAAAAAATAATTAAAAAAAAAAGCAAAAATCGGGCTGGCCCAAAATGGGAGCCCGTTACTGTAGCAAAGTGGCCCGAAGTCAAAACGACTTCATTTTAGTCTACATTTTTAAAGTTATTCGGTATCGAAGATGTTTACGCGGGTATTTTTTTTATCTGAATAAATCGAAACTTTTGTAATATTTTTTTTCCTCCTACTTTGTGCATACAAATTTAAAAAAAATAACAAAAACAAAATAATTAAAAAAAAACAAAATCGGGCTGACCCAAAATGGGAGCCCGTTACTGTAGCAAAGTGGCTCGAAGTCAAAACGACTTCGTTTTAGTCGGTGAATGTGTATATTTATAATAAGGATGGAGATCCTCTCAACTTGTTATGAACATGATGGATAATGTTTTTTTCAATAAAAAATAAGATACTTAAGTAGACACTGATATTTTATTTGTGAGAAAACATTACGGGTCATCTTCAAATCAATTTGAGAAGATCTCAATCCATGACCTAAAACCTATTTGGACCAAAACAATTAATCTCCATCACTTTATTCATACGCTCAACTTTCGTTTTCTTCGATTAATATTTCCCAACCATCATTTCCGAACCAACACTAAATGATCTAGCATAACGATCATCAATCGATTTTTTATACTTTGTTTTCGCGTGCTGGTGAAGCGTCTTTATAGCTCCATTCCATCTTGCTATACCTTGATCTTTTAACGCCACAACAGACCCGATACTTACGACTACTAACCATGCTTTTATCGCTGCAATGTTGCTCATATTTGTATTAGGTTAGAGTTTGAAGTGGGAAATATGAAAGGGTTTGTGTTGGAAATGGTGTTTGATAAAATGTTTAATGAAAAACAGGATGTGATACTGGTTATTAATTTTTGATTTAGTGGTTAAAATAGAGGTTAAAGTATAATTAGATAAAAGACTTGTTTTCCAAGATTTTAGATGACCGTGGGCCGGATCAGCTGTTATATATGGTCCTTGTTTAGTCTCCCGGCCACATTATTTGTTAGTCAAGTTATTTACATATTTAGTACTTTTTTTTCCATTACAAAATACTCTATGAATGTTGCATAGCAACAGCATCAGGATCTATAACGGTTAATAGTTATAATTGCGATATTGTTGTTAACTGTTTCATGTAAAATTGTATGCATGTAACGTAATATAATCAAATGTTATTAAAAAAAATGCAATGTTGCGAAAAAAGCTTACAAGACCAATTAATTGCCGCTTATGAACTAATCAACCATCAACTTTTTTGATTTGTTAAAATCGGTCAGCAGTAGTTAATTATGGTCAACAGTGGTCAAACTTACTAAAAACCTTCAACTGTTGTCGGAAATATCATAAACACGTCGAAAACTTGCTTTAATCACTTATACTTGATGTTTATATTCATTACAAGTTGTTGGTGTAAGGCAAATCTTGCCGTAAGTACCTAAAACTCACCAGAAATACCAAAACTTCCCGAAAATGCCAATCCGAATAATTACCGATTAATCTCGTCTAAACTGATTAGAAACTATAAGAAGGTCGACCTTTGAAAACATGTACGCGAATACCCGTGAACCCATCCAACCCTTGTAATGCTCTTTCTTCTATTGTATCTTCAAATTAACGTCGTTCAAAAAGAAAAAAATGTTTGTAAAGATTGAATCTGGGTTAATAGGTCGTTATGGATACATGATGATTTATAAAATAGATGAACAAAACACAAATTTAGCAATCTCAGACACCATTTCTATCATAGTTAACAAAAAATTATAAACATCGAGCATCATATTATGATAAAGATTAAAAAATATTGCATGTATTACATATTACAAATACAGAGGCATCTCTAAAAATACATAATCACCAACAATTTAATTATCCTCTAAAATCTATTTGGACCAAAACAATTAATCTCCATCACTTTATTCATACGCTCCACTTTGGATTTCTTCAACCTATATTTCCCAACGATCGTTTCCGAACCAACACCAAACGATCTAGCATAACGATCATCAATCGAGTACTTTTTATACGAATTCACAATTTTTGTTTTGGCGTGTTGGTGTAACGCCTTTAAAGGCCCATTCCATCTTGCTACACCTTGATCTTTTAAGGCCTCAACTGCCCCGATACTTGCGACTACTAACCATGCTTTAATCGCGGCTCTGTTGCTCATTTTCGACTAGCTAGATATTGGATTTTTGATATTGGTTTGTAAATTTTTGTTGAGTTGATGGTTTGGAGGTGCATAATGGTGTGTATATATATGCGTGTGTTGGTGGGTACATGCAATGAATAAAGTAGCATCTAAAACAGGATGCGGGTGCTTGTTTTATAGTATAATTTTTAATGTAAAGTGGTGCGTTTATAAAGTCGTTTTCCGAGTGTTGTGGATGCCTGTGGGCGGATTCAACTAATTTTTGGAATTTTAGTCCTTGGTTATTGCTCCCACGTTATTTGTAAGTTACGTAGCTTTAGAGCGGCCGGTATGGTAACGGCGTTGGGTGCCAAACCAACGCCGTTGCCGGCGTTATTATACCGGCGTTTCGCCGTTGGTCACGGCGTGCCTCCCCACGTTGACACCACAACGCAGCAACGCTGTTTCATTTAAAAAAAAGGGCTAGTTTTATTAAAAAAAAAATTTGAAATACACTAGCCAACGGCTAGTTTTTGAATTAATTTTTTTTTTATTTTTTTTAAAAAAGGCAACGGCTAGTTTTGTAAAAAAAAAATTATTTTTTCAAATTTTTTTTACCCACTATATATATCCCCATTTCATATACATTTTTTCACACAACCTCCAATTCATCCTCAATCTTTATACATGGGCTCGGGGCATTTATCAAGACGAGAATAAAAATAGCTCGTTTAATCACGAAAAAGCATGGGCGGTTTTGCGAAAGCACGCAAAATGGGAAGCACCCGATCCCGCACCGGTTGATTTAACCGAAGACGAAAATGTTCCCGACGAACACATTTTCGCGGTTAACACCGACGAGCTATTCGGTCCCGATGCAAGACCTCGTCCCCCCGGTAAACAACGCCCCGGAAAAAAAACCAAATCCGACACATCGGCGAGCACCGGGGGGAGTAACTCGTCGTCCCAATTCGGTGACTTTATGACTCACGAGCTTCGTCTCAAACGGGAAGCCGCCGAAAAGGCGTTTGAGGCGTCGAAAGATAAAGACCGGACGATTACGCGTTTGGAAGAGTTGCGATTTCTCGCCCTTAGCACGAAGGATTTGTCTCCCGACGACGCGTATTGGATCAACTTGCAAAAAAAAAATCAAAGACAAGTTACGCGCCCAAATGCCGAGGGATTCGAACAACCAAACCGACGACTCCGACGAGTAGTTTTTTTTTATTAATTTCTAATGTATTTTTTTTAATTTCCGTAATTTTTTTTTCTTTAAGAATGTATTTTTTTTATTTAGTATTGTAATTTTTATTTTTAATGAATGAAATGAATTTATTTAGTTTTTAAATTGAGGAAAAAAAATAAAAATAGTGGGTCCCAAAAAGTGGTGTTATGGTTACCTGGGTTTTTTTTGATGTTGATGTTATGATGTTAAAGCTGACGTGACACCCAAAAAATAGTGTTATGGTGTTATGACACCTGGTGCTCTAAGTCTTATTTTATACGGTTTTGTGGTGTTGGTTCATAGTTGTATGTGTCGAACTGTTTGTACTCCTTACGTCTTGAAGTTTTACTTCGTATTTCTATTTTGAGATGTTTCTAAATAACTGTTTATTTTCATTTTAACCAATAAAAAAAATTAAATGAGTAGAGATAATTTTTCATTCGGTTAAAAAGTGTAGTGGTTCACTTTTTTTTAACTGAGTAGTGATAATAATTTTTAGATGAATTCAGCATATACTTTTATATCAATGGGTAGTCTAAATTTTTATGTATTGTTGTTTACTTGTTTGTATGATAGTTAGTTAATGATTTAAAAATGGTATCTCGTGAATCTCATGTTATATTGGGTGTAAGAAGTGTAAGTTTATACTATAGTAATGTTAATAATAGTTTTCGTGATGATTGTTAAGGGAACGGATGTCGTGAGAAAGAAAGTTAAAACTAGAAAGAGTGAAGAGAATTTATAGACACACAATTTAAATGAATTTTAAAAAATTTAAAAGATATGCATTTATTTTTATAAATACATTTGAACAGTTTTAGAATGGATGGAGTGTTAAAGGGTAACTTACCATCCACCTCAGCGTCACATCAGTGTTATTTCTCTTTTCACTTCAACTCATTCACACTCACCATTCAATCATACTGGTCAATACTAACTCACAGTTAATTAAAATACTTACTTTATATAAAATATATCCCACTAAAATACAAACACACACTCACAAACCAAATAAAAACATTAAAATTATAACTCACCATTGGTAAGTCAGTCACCATTCCCTTCCTATGTCACGCGTGAATTTTACATCCGGAATGGCAACTCACTCGGTGTGTTGCCCTCCCCTCCGTCCAACCTCAAAGGTTATGGTTAAGAAGATGCTTTTTCTTACAATTTGATGTAATAGATTATTTTCACCAATTATAATTTATTAATGACAGTGTAATAACAATCACTTGCTTAATCACATCCTTTAAAACTGTTGTACGCAGAATCCTAATTAAAAGAAAACAAAAAGACACCCGGTGTTAGTTGTCATCTTTGTTTTAAAAGACATTTGTATATATATCTTTTTAAAGATTTTTATATATATATCTCTTTAAAGACATTTGTCTTCTTGCCCGGTTTGTTTTTCGGATGAAGAGGATGTCCATCATTTGTTATTTCGATGTTCTCTATCTCAGGAGGTTTTGCATCGTGTTTGCCGTTGGTGGGAGATCGATTTCCAGCTTTGGCGTTCGTTCTCAGAATGGGACGAGTGGTTCTCTTCTATTCGTCTTCCGGGTTCAGTTAAAGGTTTTTTGGAAGGAGTCTTCTACGTTGCTTGGTGGTTTATTTGGGGATTTCGGAATCGTTCTACTTTTGATGTTAATAAGCCGTCTAGATCGATCCTTTTTGAGAATATTGTCTCTTCCTCCTTTCTTTGGTGTAATAGTAGGTGTAGTAGAAAGTTCTCTAGGGATGATTGGCTTAAAAACCCGCATTTAATATCTTTGTAATTTCTTTTCTAGCTCCTTGCTAGTTTATAAAATTTTGCCGTTCAAAAAAAAAAAAAACAGCAGGATCTTCTACCGCCTTATAGATCTCAGATGTATATCTTCTCTCTCATTCTTAGAATTTCACACGTATCTCTCTCTAAAACACAAATTTGAGATCTATGTGCTTCCGTTAGGTATGTGTTTGTAAAAAAAATGTTTTATTTTTTGTTGTATTTGTTTTTTTGGCATCGTCTGGATGTGTTTTTGTTTGCCTGTGTTTTGTTGTTATGTTAAGCTTCGATTGTTTTGTTAGGGTTAGGGGGTGTTAATGTCGTGGTGGTGGTCTGGTCGGGTTAGGAGTTCAATCGGGTCGGGTCAATCGGGGTTGTGTTAAAAAAACATGTGTAACCACACACGAACACACGTACACCCACTCATTCTGCTACTCTAAGCGCACGGGCTTGTGTGTCTACGCCCCCCCCCGCCCTCTGCGCTATAATGTATCCCCTCCACGCTCGCTTGCGCGCGCTCGAGATGTATAATCTTGTAGTTCTAGGGCGGGTCAAATCGGGGTTCTGGGTCTGGGCCATTTAAGAATTATATATTTTTAAGGTGTTTTTTGTAGCATCACATTCATTTAGCCAAAATCATAATAGAATAAAAAGAAAAATATGCAATCATAATACATGAGTACTTGATCTGCAACATGTGCAGAACCAAAAAAAAATTTGTAGAAACCAAAATTGTTGTCTCACATAAGTGCAGAACACTATAGGATTAATATAAACTACAATGTCATACATGTTACAAGAAGCTTTAATCCATATTGCTAATTTTAGCATCCATTACAATCACATTCAGTAGTAATTAGAGCAATCCATCTCACGTCAGTAGGTAATTAACATACCTTCACATCATATTACAGTTTTGCATTTTGTTTAGGGCATTCATATTGCAAATTTATAATCAACATTTATAAGCTTGGGAATCCCAAAAATAAGCTCCCAGTCCAAAATGAGCATTATATTCTCTAAACATATCAAAACCTTATGAAATTCTTTGATCTTCATAATAAAAGCTTTCAACTCCATTGAACATACCTTTTTAGAGCTGATACTTCATCCTTCAATCTGGAATTACATGAAATGACTAAATTAGCCATCGCTCGACACATCAAATGATACAATATACTAAAAAATAAATAAAACATACTCATTTATTATCGCTTCACAATCTTCTTCTTTTTCCGGAATTCTATCATTATCCTTACGAAGCCAATCTTGGGTACAAATAAGGCTTTCGATACTCTTGTCACTCAACGAACTCCTAAATGTATCCAACACTCTCCCACTAGTGCTAAAAAAACCCAGGACTCCAGACTCTGTTGAAACGAGATTGGCTAACAAATCCTAGCTTTCAAAGAACAAATTGGGAATTTGGGCTATTTACCTTCCACCATTGCCCAAATATGTTCAATTTCACATTCAGAATCAAAATACGTCAATACTTTTACCAAATTCTGATCCCTTATTTCTCTTATTGTTGGAAGTCGACAGTTGAGCTATTGTTTCTTCTGGTTTCATCAACCTATTCTTGCAGGGGATTTGTTGTCGTATTCATCGATTTGAAGTTTCCCTAAACATTGAAGATGAAGTGATGTTGGAGCATGAATTCTTACATATCTTGATTATAAAGTTTAATTTGAGCATGAAATGTAATCTTTTTCAATTTCCACCATCGCTAGTCTTCCTCTTCCTATGGTCATCGACCACAATATGCAAAAATTCAATCTTTAATTCTTGGATCTTGTAAAAGAGTAAATTTACACATATGATTCATATTTTCTATCTCTCCATAATACTTGTCAAACTTTTTTTTCATCACCTTAGCTATGTTGTAAAGATTTTCATCCTCCAGAGGTAAATTTAAAACATCACACATCATTTGTTTTCTCAAAAGTTCACGAATAGTAGATAATTCAACAACGAGTGTGTGTGATGTCACATACTTTGTCCCGGAAATCCTCAAAGTAACATCATAAAACATCTTAAGAAATCCACACAACTTTCTAGCTTTGTCCCAATCTTCTGATGTTGGGACGGAAAGGCCTTTTTTGCGAATAGCATTCCCAAAAGTCACGTCCTCTAAATCATATCTATCAAAAGCATCTTCATACGCTTGAGCCACTTCTAACATATTGTAGGTAGAGTTCCACCTAGTCGGTACATCAAGTATCAAGTTCTTTGTGATATCACATTTAGCACTTTCGGCACAACTTTTAAATTTCTCAATTCTACTACCCGATTTTTTTATCCACTTAACCGCATATCTAATATTCTCGATCGACTTATCAACTACTTTTGTACCATCTTGCACTACAAGATTCAAAATGTGAGCCGCACATCTTATGTGAATCCATTTCCCATTCAATAAACAATTGTCTTTTTTGCAAATGTTTTTCTTAAGAAATCAATGGCATTATCATTTGCACTTGCATTATCAACCGATATAGCCAATATAGCGTTAATACCCCACTCATTCACACATGATTCTACCCCCTTCCCAATGTCAACCCCACTATGACCATCAAGACGACAAAAGTTCAAGACTTTCTTTTTCAACTTCCATTCATTATCTATAAAATGACCGGTAAGAGCCATGTAACTCTTCTTTTGCACCGATGTCCAACTATCAGTAGTAAGACATACCCTACCAATGTTCTTTTGAATTACATTAAGAAGCTTATTTTTCTCATCGTCATACAATTTGTAACAATCTTGTGTAGTAGTACCTCTACATGGAACATCAAATAAGGGTTGGTTAATCTTAGAATAGTGCCTAAAGCCTTCACGCTCGACAAAACAAAATGGGAGCTCATCAACTATAACCATGTGTGCCAAAGCTTTCTTACTTTCCTTTTGGTCAAATTTCCATGCCATCATTTTATTCCCATCACCATGTTCAAACATAATCTGAGTTTGACCATTACTTTGTTTAGCTTTGTAAAGTTCACACCTTAGCAGATGTCTTTTAAGATTTTTAATGCCATGCGTAGTTGAATTACAAAGAAACATTTTACCACAATGTAAACACTTAGCTTTGACATCTTCAATTGTTTCGCCCTCTTTCAGGTCTTGCTCTTTAAAGTCTATCCAGAGCTTAGACCATTTTTTCCCTTTGCGCTTGTTTTTAGTTGTGTTCTTTGGCGGGTTTTTTCTTTTTTTCGTGTTCTTACTTTCAACTTCTACCGGTGCTTCTTCATCCATTTCCAACGTGTTCGAGTCCGACATCTAACAACATATAAATTTACAACTATTATGATGGTAATAACTAACATTAAAAAACTTTCTAATGTACTGATAATCATAAATAATCGGCCTAACAGAAGAAAAGTTAAGCAAACAAACATTAAACACAAGAAATCTTAAACTATGTAAATTTTGTAAATACTAGAAAGCTTAAACCCTAGAAAGCTTATTTAACAACAAAGATTCAACCATGAAAGAGTAGTACCTTTAGTATAACAATGGCAATTCTTAAAAGAAAAATCAAAGATTCAAGTGCTTGATGAAAAGTACCAATAGTACATCTAAATTTTGATCGGTATGCAAATGGAACGTCTCTGAGTGATATGTAGCCTATCGAGGTCTGACATAAAAAGTAGTTGGCATTGTTGGGCTAAGTAAACAAGATGGGCTTTTCTAAAAGAACTATGCGTGCAACAACTAGTTGGAAAATTGGCTAATGCATGTGAACATGATATATATATAATACATTCAAACACATAAAAAAACTAACTCGGGTCACTCGGGTTGACCCGAACCCGAATATGCAACTATTATAAACCCGAAACCAGAACCTAGTTAATATTCGGGTCACTCGGGTCAACCCGAATGACCCGAATAAGATTTTCGACCGGATGAACCCGACCCGAATATGCTTATTCGGGTTCGGGTTCGGGTTGGGTTCAGCTCGGGTCGGAATTATTGACACCCCTAACTGTGTGTATAAGCAGTATGGCAAATGTAACATATAATAAGGGTTTTGGTGGGACAAATTACCAACTTTGGAGCCATTGCGAATGCGTTTACTTTTCTTGGATGCTAATGAATCTGAACCTCACTCTGGTGAAGCCTTTAAAGGCTACATTTTGGAGATGAGTGTTATCGTGTTGTGTGTCAATATGTGATTATCTGCGTCTCCGCGAGGTGAGCTTATTAAGCTTGCAGCCACGTCGGACATGTGTCCCTTTTATGTTTATCTGACAACTCAAGGATTGAATATAGGAGGCTACGACGAATTTGAATAAGTTATCCGAGCCTATTGCAGAGAATGGCCATTGTGGCAGGTCGAGCTTATTAAGCTTGCAGTTATGCCTATAGTACATTTGTGCTCTGCATGCACCAAAAAACAGTTGGCATTTTGTCTTTTTTTCATTGACTTAGGTTGCGGAGTCTATAAGGGCTCCATTTAGAGGTTGTGATGAATTTGAATAGGTTTGAATAAAGTCGTTGACATTCGCGGCTTGAAGGGCAAAGTATTAGCTTTGCAACCATGGCGGATGTCATCACTTTTCTCGGTTACCAATCAACCTGAGCCTCACACCGTGGACTTAAACCCAAAACAGCCATTGAATAAAAGGGGCAGTGTGGCGAGGAAAGTTTATTTAGCTTGTAGCCACAGAACAACTATCCCCCACGTTAGCACGTTATTTTTCATTAGATGGAAACAAAAAATTTCCAACGATATACAAGTGGAAGCTGTATTAATCATGCATTCATAGCCTCTTATTTCTGTTGTCTTGAATTGCACTTTGTCAAACATCGGTTCTGTTAGTTATGTGTTTCTACAAAATTTATGTATTATCTGATTGAGTTTGTGTTTCGTTTTGGGATTGTTGCTGTTGGTATGTAGCATATGCCACTCATGCATGTTTATGATATTTGCATACTTGTACTCAAATGTGAAAGGGGAACATACTGCTTATGCCTATTTATGATGCCGCAACAATCGTATCCTTTTGCACTTGCTGAAAACGAAAACATGAAAACGTAAATACGGACTCCCGATCCAGTTGTTAGCCATGCATCTAATGTGTATGTTAGTGGAGTATTATGTGTGTGATTGAGTGTCTGTTACTCAAATTGGTGTGTTACTGGAGATCCAATTTTCCAGGCTTACGGCTATGCCAGGTGTAAGGAATGACTCTTAGAGGCTATGATGAACTCGAATAAGCTTTGCTAAAGGCGTTAACCTCCATATCTTAACAG
>BQNB010161779.1:3305-14640 GCA_026074375.1 Tanacetum coccineum | reverse complement strand
AAACCACAGAAAGACAAGTGACAAAATAAACAAAACATGAGTATGCATAAAGCAAAAGTAAATATTTTCTCTCATTATGTATGTTGTATGAAATTGTATTGGTGTTTTTTTATCTGATAATGAACACATATACCATATGCAGCTTTATATAGACTTCGAAACGAAGGATTGAACTATTAGAGGCTAAATAAGCCCAAGCCCGGTTTGCGGTTATTTAGCCTCTAATATGAACTAGAATTGTTATATGACATAAATGTAAAACAAAATAAATGGACCCCGATAAATTAACCAGTTCATAAGAGAACAAGCTAGATAACGTGATATAAACGACATCTATAAATTGCATATAGTTTGGAAAAATGAAAATTTTGATTGATTTAAAAACTCAACAAACTCCAAACTTTAACTACTATATGAACATCAATATTAGAATGCCAACATATATAAGGTTGAAATAATTAATTAATCTCAAGTTAAGAAATTACAGTTTATATAGATAAATATCAAACTCGTTTCTTGAAGTAACCAATGAGGTGATTCAGCATTAGAGGTCTTGGGTTCGAACCCTGGGGAGAAAATTAATCCTCCATTGGCCACAGAGGTTCACCTGCGCCGACTTCGTGTTACCCAAAAAAGTAGTCGCCCTGAGATTAGTCGGCTCGCAATGTCTAGTCGAAAACTCTGGTATATATACAAAAAAAAACTCGTTTCTTGAAGTTAATTTCTCTACATCAGTTGATTCAAAAGAATACTGATAATCAGGCAAACTCCAATAACCGTTGATTCAAACGAAAAACGATTATTAAGAGAATTTTAACAAAAACCGCCAAGAATTGATTAAAGCAAAGCTTTATTATCAATATCAAAATATTAAACCATCTTCCAACAATCGTTGATTCTACGAATACCAGAAACAATTTTCCAACAATCGTTGATTCGATTGAATACCGATTATTAGGGTAAAAATTCTTGGCAAACAACGGCCAATAGTTTATTTTTATTAAAACTGATAACTCCTCAATACAAAGAAAAAGACCCTATATCTATAGAACAAGTAGAATCAACCTAAAAAGATTGAATATTAATTGATTAAGAATATAGTTTCATAATCAAAGTTTATTGTCAAACATGAAACTTAAATAAATAAAGAAAATAAATAATTTAACTTTTGACTTAAAGTCAATGTCTCTGCATATGAAGGCACAACTGCATCATTCTCTCCCCACTTGAAAAAAACTCGTCCTCGAGCTTGCCTCACTCGTCCTTTTTACTCCTAGCATCCACATTTGAATCCCCTGCATCAAGTTCCCTTTCATTATAATAACACGACCTCGAACATTGATTGTCTTAAAACCCAACTTATCATCCGTACTCTTCTTGATATTTTTTGAAATACTAACCTCGACAAAATTTTCCTTTTTCAACAAAATTAACTCTTGAGGGTTTGAATCTACGGTTTTTGAAAAATTAACACTTACAGTAGTTTGGATTTTTGAAGAGCAAAGATCATTAGCCACAACTACAACGTCTTTCATGTTGACTTCTTCCCCATCAATGACATCTTCAATATCGGTATCATAAACTGGCATCGATTCTTTTTCTACACCCAACACAATACATGCCTTGTCACTTGACTAATTGCTTCTACAAACTTGACTAATTGCTTCTACAAACCACATTTGAAAATTAAAGCCATATAAAAAACCTAAGCAATGCGTGAAGTGGATGGTCACAAATTAGTTTTGTATTTTATTTTATTTTTTGTTTAAAAATGTAAAAATTAAACAAGTCCTAATCTGTGGAATAAATGATGAAAAAACGAGATAGGAAAATTTGTATTTATTAGACATCTTTTTCTATCTTGTGATATTTCTGGACGAGATAGCAAATTTATGTGGAACACATAAAATTTATAAGAATATAGATAACTGAATAGATTTCCCCAAATTAGACGTCCAAATATTCTTCAGTCTTGGCAATTTGTATTTATTTGATTTTCTTTTTCCATTTTGTGATATTTTTGGTGATATACTCCCTCTATCTCATATTAAATGTCTATTTTGACATTTTAAAGTTTGTCTTTTCCAACTTTGGCCTAATATATTTTTGTTTGTGTTATGTAATACTTGATGCAAAATATATGAATGGATTGAGTTTTAAATGTATTTTTCATTGGTATAACTTTCAACAAGTATTACATAATACAAACAAATATATTTAATGTTAAAGTTGAAAAAGAAACACTTCAAAAGTCAAAAGTAGACATTTAATATGAGACGGAATGAGTACTACACAAATTTTTTTTTGAGACGCTACTTAAATACTATTATCTGAAAAACCATTTCAAAAAAGAATAAAAATGTCATTTGCTACGATTTTAAGGAAAACCGTACCAACTAAAACCCATTTGGTGTGGTTTTTAAATATTGTCTTTGTTATTTGGTATGGTTATTTTAAAAACCCTACCAAATAATCGTTTTTTGGTGCGGTTCAATTTCCAATCGTACTAAATAGTTATTTTGTGATACGTTTTATAAAAACCGCACAAGAAAAATTCGAACACCCTTCCTCCCCCAACGTAAACTTGCTACATATTTCTCAACTTTCACTCCTTATTTCATATACCACCACATTTATTCATCCTCAACATAAATCTTTCAGACCATTACATTAAATACTCTTTCAACACCCATAATAAATTCACCTTAGACCTCACAAAACTACATAAAAAGGTAATAATTATATTTTTAATTATCTTTACTCATTGTAATTTTTTTTATTATATGCTTAACTAATATATTTTTAATATTTGTATAAGTATAAACTTATTCATTATGTATCCAAAATAGAATTTTTCAACTCATTCCAAAAAAGTTCGGATCATAAGGTGGGTCTTTTTGTTATTTGTAACACTAGGTAGCTTCTTTTGCCGTGCTAAGCATGGCTCAAAATAGTACACGTTTTGTTTTTAAAATAATTTTATATTTACCGAACTTAAACATTATAATGTTAAATCTATTTAAAACATACTTTAACTACATTGTACATAATTAATGCATTCAAAATTTATAATTTTGATGCTTATAAAAAATTTCGATGTTTAAATTGAGTATATACATGAAATTATTCTTTGTTTTTAAAATATGTGTTATAACAAGTACGTTTGTTGATTTTTTAAGTGCACAAATCACTCTCTTTGTAACATAAAAGATTAACCATGATATAAATTGGTACGAGGGTTTTTCATTTGTTTCTAATATATTGTATCAAATACGATATAGCATGTAATATAAATTTGATTTTCAGATGGAACGAAAATGCATGAACGACTCATAATTTGTGAATGGAGTGCAAAGTTTTCTTATCGCTGCTGAGTCTAACCGAGTGGCGAAGGGAGATATTGAGATTTTTTGTCCGTGTTCACAATGTAAAAACTTTGTACCGTATAATGATATTAAACTGATTGAATTTCATTTGCTCAAATATGGTTTTGTCCGTATATATACTTATGGGGAATCATTCGTTTATAAGAGCACATCGAGTCATGTATTAAACGAGGTTTTATGCACTTTGAAATTGTTTTATGTGATGCAATGTTTGTGAAAACGGCTATAGTCTAGGTTAAAATATGCAACATAGTTCTATATAGCCAGTGCTCTGATACTAATCTGTAACACCCCCAAAAATGTGTCGCAGCGGAAATATGTCCGGGGGCATTGCTTCATAATACAACAGCACAAGATACAAGAGAACGACCTCTAAATGTGTCCTTTGAAAAATAATCTCGTTGATATTTTTTTTGAAATTGATATAACATTTGTCCCATAATTGCATCACCACAAAAAGCTTGAAAACAATACAACGAGGTTTGAACATTTGTATGTAAGTAGAAATCCATGAATGAAATCTTGTCAAATTAGACCCCACAATGCACATCAAGTAATCCAAGCATCTAATCCACCAGAGAACAACATGCTTATAAATGCCAAACATAAAGTTGTGAGTTCATAGATTTTTTAAATGTAAATATTGGAATCACAGAGTATAGTGTCTACCTGGCTATAACCGCAGTATAATGAAAATGTTTAATAACCAGTAATGTTCAACAAAGTAGTGTGGACAACAAGATTTCTAAAATGTATGATTACTATAACAGATACAGTATCACATAAAATGTATATATTGTTGCGCTAAGCTCATGACACTGAAGCTAATTTATGTAGCATATAATATGTCAAATGTATTTCTGCCCTACAGGTGTCTGACCAAGACACCAAATGAAATTGACATGATATATACTCGTTGTCCGGTAAACCGGCACAGTGAGCGCTATTCACCCGGATAGGGATAATTAGTCCCAATAGATCTATTTATAACACTCACATTTACAATCCGTAATTAACAGTTCATGATAGTTTCGGGCATGAGAGTAGTCTAATCGCTACTTAGGAAACACGTAAACATGAGATGATAACCAAAAACACTTGTGTCCAATGAAAAGATAACCATTGTATTCATAAACAACTTTAAATACTTAAATCATAAGTAGGGATAGAAGAGTATGATATAAATCAATTAACCGAGTTGTAAATGAGAGCATGAAGCATGTACGAACATGTAAATAAGTTGTATTGAGCATGTATTCTCCCCCGAGATTTGTAAGGTAAATGTAAAACAAGTGAAAGAGGGGCTATAAACTCACATCGATGTTGAAGAACGATTGGCGGGAATGTACACATTGAGTACAAGACGAAACGGAAACTGAAACGGCCCGACCAAGAGGTTGCGGTTTATCTTAACGGCTATGACCCACTAGCCTAGGATGATGTACTTGGTTTTCCGATGAGTGAGTACATCAACGCGACACGTTGATAAAAGATTTAGATTTAAAGTTGGAATAGTTTGGTGGTTGGTTAAATAAATAAATCAAGAAGCATATATAATTCATATGGTGAATCATATAACAATGTATGTAATATATTCTGTATCTATTACATATGAAAATAAGTAATTATATAATTCATATGGTGAATTATATAATAAGACAAACAATCAGATGAATAGATTGAAGTATATAATACTTTGCAAATATTGTTTAAGAAACGTGAGTAAATGATCAAACAAAATAATTCGACACGTTTTAGAAAATCACCACTTAAATAAATAAAAAGTTCTTAGCATAAAAGTAATCGTACGTTTTAAAGTTACAAACCATGTACACTATGTTTTTAAAGCTTTTACAAAGGTTATGATGTTAATTTCTAGTTGACAATTATAAAATTATAAAATAATATTTTTATAATCTAGTATATTGTTTCCTTGACGGTTTGCTAAATAGTCATCCCATTTGTAAAAGTATAGTTCTCGTTTGTTTATCCGGTTATTGAAATATTACAAATTAAAAATCTTAAAAATATATATATAAACGATGTTGAATAAATTAATACTTTTATTTAACCGTTTTAACCACCAATTAATCTAACCTTTATATTTTATAATATTTACGTTATATTCATTGTCGAGTTATAATAACCAAACGCGCCCTTGTTGTGAAAACTTAACCAAACGCACCCTAGATGGTTTACACAGCTAAACCAAACGCACCCGAATCACGGAACCACACCAACACCAACGACCCCTCTTGGTGCTGCGAACCACAAGCAGCCTAGCTGCCAACCCGCAACCAAACGTACCCTTTCTTGTCATCAATAACCCGAAACAAACACGCCCTCCGCGGCTGTTTTGAACCCGAAACAAACACGCCCTCCGCGGCTGTTTTGAACCCGAAACAAACACCACCTGCTGGTGGTTAACAAAACCATATGCACCCATCCCCCCGGCTGTCCCGAAACTCAAAACAACCACACCCCTTTGTGTTACATTTAAAACCAAACGCACCTTTTGGTGCTGTTAATATCAAAACCCAAACGGGCCTAATCTATTTATGACCTAAACCAAACACTCCCACTGCTGCTAAACTTGGATCCGAACGCGCCCTAATATGTTCACCAGATTTAAACGCACTCTTTGTGCCCATAACAATAAAACACCTGCCACCCCAGTATTAGTAGCGGTTTGCCATAAAAACCCAACGCCACCTATGGAGGTAGGTTCACGGCTTGACCCACGAAGAAAAACGACCCTTTTTAGGTGGTTTTTTACAAACAAACGCCGCCTTGTTGGCTGTTTAAAGCTAGGGTCCAAAGCACCCTCGCTGCTAGAAACCTATATCACAATACTTCTTGTGTTTTCTATAAGCCAAATGTGCCCTATGTATATTTTCCTAATCACGAACGCACCCTTTGGGCTTGGAAACCAAACGTACCCTAGGCTATATAAACACAAAGCACCCTTTGCTGGTAGTTTCGTGGGCTATGGGCGCGGGTGGTGGTGATGTGGTGGCGTGATGTGAGGATGATGGGTGATGGGGATGATGGCGTCGGTTGGCATGACCCGGAGGTTGGTGGCGGAGCCGGGATAAGGAGAGAGAGGGAAGAAGATTGTATAAATGCTGTAGGCTTCTATATAAATGGGAACCCTAATGAGTAAACACATATATATATATAAAAGTGTTAAATTGAAATGGAAGGTGTATAATAGTATAAGGGTTGAAGGTGTAAGTATTATCACAGGGACCTAAAGTGTAACTTTCGTTAAATAACGGTTCGAGACTCGTTTAGGCTAGTTAACGGATGAATTAAAATACGAAACTTGCGCCATTGTTTTCTAAATAATTTTTCCAACAAAATGAGTATCTATATGTCTATAATTTTATAAATCTTTTATAAAATTTAAATAAATTGTTCATTATTTATTTGTGTGTCTCTGATAATCTTTGTCCGTAAAATAAACTTTAATAAAAAAAATTGCGTTTTTAAATAAACGTTTTTGAGTAACATGATAAATAATTTATTAAATACTTTTATTTAATAAGAAGCGATAATTTAATGTAATTAAATAATTTTTGTGTCGGTACGCGTTGTACGCGGTTTTCAAAATTTAGCGAGGCTGTTTTAGCCCTCTTCTGTTGGTTTTCAAGTCTCGGGTGAAACTAAAAAGTTGTCTGAGATATCGTTTTACATCAAATTGCTTTGGGGTCAGAATCGTGAAAACGTGATTTAGTGGTTCGCTTTTGATAAATCAACTATGAATTCATATATATCCTTTTTCGTTTTCGAATCAAATAAGTTAAAAATAACTTTCCCTTGAGAGTTGTAATAATAAATATGATTTATTATTTAAAATATGTTCCGAAAAATTTACCGGCTACGCGGTATTCGTTATTATGTGACCGTAAAAGGTCAAAAAGTCAAAAGTCAAGTCCGACCCAAAAAGTCAAAGAGTAAAGTAGTAATTTAAAATTTCGAAAATTGCCGGTTGTTACAGTACCTACCCCTTAAAGAAATCTCGTCCCGAGATTTAATTTGTATTAACTGATCGTGTGACCAAGAAAAGATTTAAGATTTAATAAGCCAGTTCTAAACAAAACGATGATAACTTTATTCAGCAAAATTTTGATGTTTCGACAATTCTCAATATACTAAAATTTTTGGCTAAGTTTGACCAGGATATTTAATCCATTAACATAGGTATCTCAAAATATATCATTACAGATCTTATGACTGGTATAACCGCGGTATGGGAAAGGTCTCTATATTAGTGAAATCTCAACAAGGAAAGTGTAGCCGCGTGTGTGTGTCTGTATTAAGTTTAAATGTTTCACGACGGTTGTCTTCTTTTCTGCTATCTGAAATTGTTCATGATTCACGTCAATGTGGCTTTTTTAGATGTAAGTACCCAACTTACTTGGCATTTCCAGGATGTATCGCGACCTAAGTCTTCGTACTAGTGGCCCGAATTGAAATAGTCCGACTATCTGTTTCGTCGGTAGGTGTTTATCTGGTTTAAAGGGGGTTGCATTACCGATTGGATAAAGTCGTACAAGTTGGGACCGCTCCAAGACCCAATAACAGTAACCATAACAATAATAACTTAGAACAAACAGTGATGGGATACGGGAAGGAGAAAACGTTTCGAGAAACATTATCCCTTATAAAGTTCAACAATGGGAGGGAGCTCGCGAGGAGAAGTCTTATGCGATAGACGACGGATCTATGGTACTCAGATCGTTAGTTCGATTGAATCAGCTCCATTAGATCACCTGTGTGTAAACAAGTCGTTAGTTCCACGAAACAGTTCGTGATCGCGAGGATTAGCAAAGGCAAAGTAATACTTAAGAATTGGTAAGGTAGTTCCAAGTGAGGCCTTAAGATTCTGTTGAGTGGCAAGACACGATTGTGTCTCTAGACCCTTTTAACAGATTCTGATGATTATCGATTTCAGGTTCATATTTGTGTCATATCAAATACCATTAAGCCCACTCATTTATAATTTCTTATTTACATAAAGAAGCGTCCAAATTTATGTAAGTAAGAAATGATAAACTTATGGTTTGGTGATTTATAATTTATTTATTTAACCGAAAAGGCGTCCCAATCCTTTCAAATAAACAGATTATAAATCATCCTACTTAATAATTCTCGATGCAATACGCGTACTCTCATAACCTTCAAGGTGGTTGACATAACGATGCATGTGTTCTACTGAGTATGGTGACGATGTAGTTCCCAAAATCGTCTTCTCGGAGGAGGGAATGTAAAAAACTATCAGGGAAATCACATAGTGTTCGAGATCGTTAATGAGTACTTGGTTAGAGTAAATAAGGTAAAAGTCTTTCGAACGAGTTAACATAGCAATTATCTCATATTAAATCATCCTGTTACAAGTCCGCCATACTAAGACTTGTAATACTTAGATTTTTACATAATCTCATGTATAACAGAACTGGACGGGTTTTTGTTCACATAGCAATTATAATATCAATTCTCTTATTACATGTTACGCCCATACAAGACTTGTAATATTAGATTAGCATACATAAATCCATGTAAACAAACATTTAGGACGGTATCCCGTTATACGATATTTTATAAAGCTATGAAGAAAAATACTATTCGTAGAGGACCATTGTTTAATTAACAATGTCAATTGAGAACGAAGTGAGACCATTGTGCAACTCACAATGTCTAAGAAGATGTTCTGGTATTTATATAAATAACTCTTATATAAATAATGTACGATATACGCAAAAGGGATGTAAGCATATATATATTATATATATGTATTTCATGTAAGCACGTAATGTAACAAGTAATGTAAGCAAGTAAGCAAGTAGTGTGTATGCACTTTGAAAATGTTTGATGTGATGAAATGTTCGTGAAAAATGTTATAGTCTAGGGTAAAATATGCAACCTAGTTCTCTATAACCTTGTCTCTGATACCAATCTTTAACACCCCCAAAAATGTGTCGCAGCGGAAATATGTCCGGGGGCATTGCTTCATAATACAACAGCACAAGATACAAGAGAACGACCTCTAAATGTGTCGTTTGAAAAGTTATCTCGTTGATTTTCTTGAAATTGATATAACATTTGTCTCATAATTGCATCACAATGAAAAGCTTGAAAACATACAACGAGATATTGATTCGTTTGTTGAATGTAGTAGACTCCATTGCATATCAAGTAGGCCAAGCATCTAATTCACCTGAGAAAAACATGCTTAAAAGTGTCAACATTAAAGTTGGTGAGTTCATAAAGTTTTGTAAGTATAAATGTAAATGTTGGAATTCAAAGATTTATAAAGTGTGTATGTTGACCCATAGTATGTCCCGACCCATTTCTACGAATATGGGCCAATCCATTTACTATCGCTACTGGGCCAGCGGGTCGTGGTCACGGACCACGTCTGGGCCGCGGGTCGCTAGAACATAGCGCCAGCATGCGCTGTCGTTGACCAAGGAGTCATACTTTGACTCTACTTATGACCATTTAATGATGGTAATAATATGGACTGTTACATTCATAATTATTATGATGTTACAATATCCACATAATTATTGACCGTTACTTATGAGGTAAGTAATGTATTGTGGTTTATATTAATTTTCGGACCACGAAAGGTCTTTGGGTCTTGATGTGCATTGGAGTCCAAATTGACAAGATTTCATTCATGGATTTCTACTTACATACAAATGATCAAATCTCGTTGTATTGCTTTCAATCTTTTAATTGTGATGAAATTATGGGACAAATGTTATATCAATTTCAAGAAAATCAATGAGATTACTTTTCAAATGACACATTTAAAGGTCGTTATCTTGTATCTTATATTGTTGTATTATGAAGTAACGCCCCCGGACATCTTTCTGCTGCGACACATTTTTGGAGGTATTACACAGGATATCACCTTTGTCCTTCTTGATGAATAGAGTCTTATCTATAGTGCCTCTTCTAAATCCATTTTCCAATAAGTAGGTAGACAAGGTCTCATACCAAGCTCTAGGAGCTTGATGTAGACCATATAAAGCTTTTCTACTTTATAAACATTGTTAGGGAACTGTGGATCTTCAAAACCTCGAGGTTCGCACACATACACCTCCTCTTCAATAGTACTATATAAAAAGGCACTCTTCACATCCATCTGGTACACAATAAACCTCATAAATGATGCATAGGCAAAAAATAACTTGATTGCTTCTATCCTAGCAACAGGAGCAAAAACCTCATCATAATCAATTCCTTTTTTCTTAGGTGTAACCTTGTGCCACCAGTCTTGCCGTGTTTCTAACTACAATTCCTCTCTTATCTTTCTTGTTTCTATAGACCCATTTTGTTCCAATGGCATGCTTGCCTTTGGGTAAATCAACCAATCTCTAAACCTTCTGCAATCTAAACTGTAGCAACTCATCTTGCATTGCCTCTATCCAGCTTGGATCTGTTAAAGCTTGTGTCACCTTCTTGGGTTCTATTTGTGAGATAAAATAGGCAAATAAGCAGTTTTGATAATCTTTGTGGTTGGTTCTTCTCTGCTTGTTAA
Source organism: Tanacetum coccineum (assembly GCA_026074375.1). Classification (NCBI taxonomy): domain Eukaryota; kingdom Viridiplantae; phylum Streptophyta; class Magnoliopsida; order Asterales; family Asteraceae; genus Tanacetum; species Tanacetum coccineum. The sequence goes on along the minus strand of BQNB010161779.1, from coordinate 3,702 downwards.
TGTAACTAACCATAGCATGTTCTTTAGAAATCTTGGTCATCCTCCTTGTTTGAGTAGCTGAATTTATGTCTCCAATGATCTGGTCTTTAGGATGATCCTTGTGAATTCTAGTTGTGGGAATAGGACTGACATTCAAGGTTGTTTCCAAGTTATTGAGGTCAGCCTCTGCACCCACATCTTCATCATCATATGCACCACTAAAGATACCGGTATTTAGAAGATCAGTAGTTTCCTCCAAATCAGGCATAAGAGGATCAGTTGGAAGATAATTAACAAAACTTTGCCTAACAGCACTAACAGATGGACTACCACTAGAAACTTTGTTAGTGCTGTTAGCATAACCTTCCTTCTGTTGAACAAGCAATTTATCCAATTCAGCTCTCAAATCCTGCACATT